>SNQJ01S0082987.1:21178-47999 GCA_010110895.2 Picea sitchensis
AATCACAACAGAGTCTCTTATCACTGGTTCTGACTATTCTTGTGATCTTTGATCTTTATATTCATATTCTACTTATGTTTTCTTCCTTTTGTTGAACCCCTGCGCAGGGGGCTATCGCCCCTCTGCAACCCCCAAATGGGGGGTCTCTACCCCTATGTTCTCAATGCAACGTAACAGACACTAGATCTAGTCATGCAAAGAATATAACACATACCCAACATCTACAATCACAACAGAGTCTCTTATCACTGGTTCTGACTATTCTTGTGATCTTTGATCTTTATATTCATATTCTACTTATGTTTTCTTCCTTTTGTTGATCTTTATTTTATATATATTTTCATATTACTGATGGATATTTGTTACTAGTGACTTCAATGGTTGGTCTGAAGCTTTCTTATGAACCTGCAAAATCCTATGTACGTTCTCCTAGATATCTTGGTTAGCCACCAACTTCAATTGTTATTTTTGTTGATGTTAATAAGGAACTAATCCATTTTCAATCCTTTTTAAAGAAATTATAGCATGGAAATCATACATCCATATCCCTTCATGCTAAAATCTCATGTTCTTGAGAATTTTTTTTGCCACCTGCAAAGGTCAAGTAGTATTGAACTGCAAAGGTCAAGTATTAGTTATAAAAGTTTCCTACATTATGGAAATACTCTTCGAGGAACCTTATTATGGATAATTTCAAATAATTTTGACATAAAATAATGGACATATTTTGGGAACTCAACATTTTTAGCCCTTTTTCTAACTAGAGAAGTCAAGTGAATAATTGAAATTGGATTTCCTATTCCATCTTTGGTTTTGAGATTAATATGTGAAAACTTATCATCTTTAAAGAACAAACAAAGATGTACTAGGTAAGATTGATATATGAAGTATCTAGTGGTTTCAAACTATGATAGTTGAATATGAATATTATCGACTAAGAATTGAGCATAGTTAAATTTAGTTAAGGGTTTTACTATAGATGGACAGATTGACATTATGAACCTTAAAACATATTCATCAACAACCTCATCATTTTCATTTCCTAGGATTACAGATATCATTAAAATGATCTATCTTGATATTTTAGGAAACAAACTGGCTTTAAGAGTGACATTGTCTGTAGGGATGTCAATATTTTGACATAAATAAGACTGTAAAAGAGAAACCCTCTCCTGGGAATTTAAACCTTTGAATCATTTGGCCACTATGGTTTCATCTAGAATCTCACTATTAGATTTTATAGGAAATATTAACATTTCATAAATCGACTAAGAATTTATCTCAAAAAGTACATAGCCATCTTTAGAAATAACAACTCTCTTAGAAGGGATATAATTTGAAATGCACTAGAACACAAATTCAGAAATTCATACACTACACAAATTCATAAATTCATACACTTGGAACACCATAGATTTTGTCAAATTGGACTCCCAAGCATGGTAATAGTTGACTAAATCCCTAAATTTTTGCATAGCTTACTGGTGAATTTCAAACAAGTCAAACGATACAACAGGGTCAAAAACATCGTTGTCTCTATCGACTGATTCCTTTTCTTCAACTGTTAAATATTTCCTAGCTTTAATTGACTTAAATGATTCCATTTTACAAAATGAAATGATAGAAAGAAAAGAAATTTCGAATTACCCAATGAAACTTTCTCTAGAATATACTAGGGTTGGGTTGGCGGTTTACACTGGTAAGTTGAAATACGTTATCAACATTAAACTTTTGTAAATCAAACACTAACCAACGAAACTTTCACTTTTAACCCTTTAAATCCAAAACTCGAATACATGGCAGATTTAGATTGGTGAGAAATAATTAAATTTAAATATAAAAAATTGACAAAATTGACACTTCACCTTTTCCTTATTGCTTACGTCATATGATGCACATGTCGATTTCTTGTTTATTGTGGGTAGGGGGGGTCTATAGTGATTTCATAAACCATGGAGGGTGGAGGTGCAATTCACCAACATGCGGCATATCGTTTGGGTTCAAAGCATGGTTAAGTTTTGTGGACCGCCACCCTTTCATTAGCCATCGAGCATATAGGGGAGGGGGCACAATTCAATAGAGACTGTTGGTCTAAATATTCGATCGAGCACAATTCAATAGAGACTGTTGATCTAAACCTTCGATTGTATGTACAACCTGAGTGGGCCTAATGGTTAAGAACATGTGTTACCTCTTAAGAGGTCACATGTTCAAATCCAGAGGGGGGTAGGGTATGTATACCTTCATAGACTTTACCAGTCAAATCACTGGGCAGAGAGGGGTCCCTTGTCCCACAAACAAGGGGGTCTCATACACCAATTTGGTGTGTTTGCTTGGCCGTGACCTTAAAAAAAAATAGATAGAAAATAGATAAAAAATGAACTTTATTAATATAAAAACCTACGACATAACTATATAATACAAAATATTTATAGCTAAATTGTTTTAAAATTAAACTATACAAAAACTTAATAAATTTAAACTAAAACAAAACGATATTAAACTTTAATAAATCTAATAATAATAAAGTTTAAAACTTTATATGTTATTATTTACAAATACAATAAAACGTAACATCCATGAAAATAATGATGGTTAAAAAAAAATTAACTAAATAATAAACTATTTACTAATAAAATTAATAAAAATTAATAAAACTAAACAAACTAATAAACTTTTTAAAAACAAATTCTACGTTTTATAGAAAATTTAGAAAATGTTACAACATTTGGCTCCAATTGAGAATGGCGTCTCCCTGCGAGACAATAAAGAATGATAAACAATGTGCCTTTTCTTATTGGTTTATGGATTCATTATTATAAAAACAAAACTTAAACTATAAAACCAAGATTTCAAGGGAATAAACTTTTCTTTTAAAATAAATCAAATAAACCTTTTTTTCTAAATTACAAAATTAATCTCTAGTAGAAGAAGAGATAGAGTTTAACTAATCATTCCATATTTCAACATGTCAATAGAATAAAACTAAAAAACTAAAAAATGTTTTCCCTCACTTAAGCTTACTCAAGAACTACTTAAAGTAATCGGATCATAAATTTGAGCTCAAAAGTCAAATTGCCAACTGATATTTGTCAACCCAAGACTATAAAATGTAAAATTTTATATTTATAGATTATCCATGTTAGAAAATAGTTGTTATTGAGGAAACATTGGATTTGATTTTCAGTCCAATAGACCAATTTGGTCTTAGTGGACGTTAATCATCATCATCATCATAAATAAAGATACTCATTTGGTAATCCTCCATTTTCATGTTGTTTCTACACTGCCAAAAAACGTCCATATCCTATGGTGTAGTCACCCTAACATCACATGCCTTTCTTCACTGCCAATGAGTGTCCATAGCCCCGGTGAAGGTACCTGCATTTCCCAATTGAATTTCCTTTCACCATCTCCATTTTTCATATGCACTTTATATGAGATGGGGACAATCAATATTCTTTTCACATGTAGGGATGATGTCTATGTATCAAAGATGAGTTGGAAATACCTGAGCTATAAAATATACTCATAAAGGTTTTTCATTTCCTCAATCCTAACTCCATATTTCCAAAATAAACCAATATCATATCTTATTATTTTAATGTTTAAGATAAAATTCCTTGGGTAACTCAATCAGTTCAAACTTGAAAACTAAGTCTTTATCTATAAATAATTACCTTAAATATACATTTTCAACACGAATAAGGAAATTTAAAGATATTTGCCTTTCTACTTCATGATACATGTTAAAAATATTTCATCATCAGTTTGAAGAGTCTTTTCTACTAAGATTAAGAAAAAATTTAGACCATACGGATTTATTTATTTTAAAAGGAAATTTAGATCCAATCCAATTTAAGAAGAAATGAAACATGTTTAAATTTAAACAATCGACTCTAAAAATAAATAATTTATTCTAAGAAAGTTCTACTCTTATTTTAATTGGATCATCCATGTTAATAAAATAATAAGTTTTATGAATCAAAACTTCAGATCCAATTAACTTATTTCAAAAATATTTTTAGAAATCTTATGAAAAGTAAATGCCAATGTCAATCCAAATCAATTATTTTCTCTGAAATGAGAAATTTAGGAACTTCCTAAAATTGAATAAAATCATTCATGAATCTCCCATTCACAGGAAATTCAAATAGATCTCCATCCAAATTTTGAAGAGAAAAGGAATTTTTGCCTTCAATAGAAGAAACATTGAAAGGTCCCAGCCATTTATAATCAAATTTTCCATGCTTTCCATGGTATTCTCTTCTATTATCCCATATTAGTACTAATTCACCGGGAACAAAGCTTCTTTGTTTTTCTCTTCTATCAAAAAAAGTCTTCATTTTGTCTTGGTATTATTGAAATTTCTCATTCACTTGTTCCATGTTTTACTGAACTTCAATTAGTTGATCCATCCTTCAACATCCTACAATAATTTCATGACAGGCAGGGATAAATCAATAGGAAGTACACCATATATACCATAAATATATTGAAAATGAGTCATACATATTGCTCTTTTTGTGTTGATTATGTTTTCCCATAGTACATATTTTAGATGAGAATGCCAAGCCCTTTTGTTGTCAATAAAACATTTCTTAATGATTCTTATTAGGCTTGTATTTGATGATTCTTATTAGGCTTGTAGTTGAATTTCCAAGAATAATATTATATTTTTGACAAAAATCTATAATGACAAGGGATTTAAAAGCTTGAGCATTATCTGTAATGATTTTCCTTGGACAACCAAATCTAGTAATAATATTTTCTTCAAGAAATTTTATAACAACTGCATCAATTTCAAATTTGGTAGGAAATTCTTCCACCCATTTTGAAAAATAGTCTGTTACAGTTAGAATCCACTTATGTTGTGCACTAGAACGTAGATGAATTTCACCTATGAAATCTAAACCCCATTACTGAGAATGAGCTTTAACTTTGATCGAGATTAAAGGTAAAGAAGTGAATTTCTATTTACCAACGAAAATTTGACATTGTTTAAAAGATATTACCTTAGAATTTACCTCTAAAACAATTTTGGCCAATAATATCCTTCTCTTAGAGTTTTATATGTTTTATCTCTCCAAGCATGATGTCCCTCCACATATGCCTTTGTGAAATTCATCTATAATTCCTTCAGTTTCCTCTTCAATTATACAATTCAAAAATAATGCCCAAAGGATCTTTCAAATAAAAAATTTCATCAATAATGCAATATTTGATAGCTTGTAGTTTTAAAGATCTTGTTTTATCTTGATTTAAATGAGATGGACACTCAAGTGTTTGTAATTATAGAACAATGTCTTTGTACCAAGGGGATACAAAAAATTTCTCATGTGCCTTTTTTATTGGTTGTTGTGACTCTGTTTCTTTTGCTGAAAGAGGTTTTGATGTTTGGGAGCGTAAATTGATTGCAAGAGCTATGGAATTTGAATTTTCTAACAATTTTTATAAACCTTGAACTTTAATTAATTTTATGGGATTTATTTCAAGATCATACTCTTGAATATTTTCTATCCACTTACCTCTTCTTCCATAACTATGAGGTTGATTCAGAATTTCTTTGACAATACTCCTAGGCACATATGCAATAATTTTGGACTGTAAAATATAAACGTTAAAGGATTTCAAAGATTTAACTAATGCATATGCCTATTTTTCAAGAATGTTATATTTTAGTTGCAAGTCTCTTAAATTTTTTCTAAAGAATGAAATATGTTGTTCATGATTTTCGTCCTTGTTTTGAAAAATTAGTGCAGCATTAGTGTTTTCAGAAGCAAAAGAAAAAAATAGAAAATTGTAACGACCCTTCATTACGCCTAAGAAAAATCGAAGCACAAAAGGTAATATTTTTTTAAAGCATTAGGAATTTGCGTCATCACATAATTCAACAACGCATAATCAATGCCATCATAATTAAATGAATTACAAGCATCTCATTGTTATAATCAAGTAACGTTGCAACCGATGCATCAACATATTTAGTAACGACATATAATTAACACATCATCATAATTGAGTAACAACACAAAAATTGAAAGCATCATGAATGGCGACGCAAGATCAACTCATCACGATCAACTGGAATCATCAATACTTTTAAATCGCTCAACTCATCACATAAAGATAATCATCAGATAACACAAGGATAACACGAGATAACATAACGATAACATAATGATCATCATGATAAAATAATAATGACATAAATATACTACCCACGCAACCTACCCTGAAAGGTTAGGACCTCCAGGACACATAAGCAACGCTCAAGCCCATGATCCAATTGATTTTGACCATTTAAGGTATTAGGGATGGAGACTGTTTTGAGGAACAAGGAGGTGTCTAATTCCCATAGCCCAACATAATACACAATCAAAACTAGCTCATCAATCTCATCTAAGCATCAATTATTCATCATAGTGCAAATACTAATCTACTCTACTTAATAAATCTTCAAACAACATTGAATGTAAATGAGTAACAAGATTTTACATAAAGAATAATAGCCCAAAGAGCATAACTAAATCTTATCGTGTAACTCAACTATGCATCTTCATATTAAGGAATATCTTCTAAGAATATATAGAACGAATCTAAGGGCTAAAATCATACATTCATTTGCAAGGAACTGCAAGAAGATCAATCTTCTTAAGCACTACATTAAATTTAAATGATACCTTGGATTATGCATCCAATTTATAAAACGAAAAACATTAATCATAATATCAATTAATAAGAAGTCTAAAGTTGGCATATCCATTTAAAATAACTAAGGAAAGACCCAACAATAATATAAGAATCCAATGTCAACTTTCAATTCCATTCAAGGATATTACAGAAGACTGAATCTTATTTCAACCATACGTAAGAATGCAATTGCTATCTTAAAAATTCATTGGAGGAGTTAAGGGAATACCAACCATAATAAGTAACAGATAGAAGTCAACTACCTACATATCCATTTGAGAATTAAGAAAATCAAGTCTTATTAAACCATAAACAAGCACTCACATGCTAACTTATAATTCTGTTTAAAAGTTTAAGAAGACCAATCTTAATTGACCAAAGATAATTAATATCCAGAGGCTAAATCAAAAGTCCAAAGTAAGGAAAAATAAGGAGTTCAATAATCTATCCCAGCCCCAGATCCAGTGTGAAAAAAAATCTGAAATTCGTTCCAGACCCCAGTTTGACCCTCCATTCGGCACTTAATCTGGTCCTCCATCCGACACTTAATCCGGTCTTCCATCTGGCACTTAATTTATGAAAATTTAAATTAATTTTAAGTGCAACAAAAGTGAATTTTATTAATTGTATAGCTTAGAGGAAGGGACAATAATTAATGCAGGGTATGTCAAGAAGTGCAAGCAACATGTAATATGTGAGTGATCATGTATACGTCTAACCAATCAACAAATTCAACTCACCCTTCTTGGTTTTAACTACGATGTTACCACTATTTTAAAACATGGAAATCAATACAAAACAATTAACTTGAAAAAGGGAAACCAAACATGAACAGGTTAAAAGACATTGCAATTTCAAGAGAGACATTTTTCATAAGAAACTTAATCGGACACCTGATCCAACCCTTGATCTGGCCCCTGATTCGATCCTTGAACTGCCCCCTGATTCGATCCTTGATCCGCCCCCTGAAACGAAACTAATTTATGATAAATTCGAAATTAAAAATCACAGGCAACAAATGAAATTTTTTACGGATGAGAAACAAATAAAACCAGAATTATCTTTTGATGTTGCAGTGTACATGAGGGTTAAACGCTCAGAATGATTTAAGGGGGTAATCAAATTCTGATTTAGAGAATAAAAGAGTTAAACAACAAACACATTTATGGGTTGTTCAATAACTGGGAAACACATAGATCGACACCCAGTCAGCACCAGACTTCAATGCGCAATCCCATGGAGAAGAGGAGGAAACAATCACAAGAAAGCATAACCACAAGGTGACAAGGGAGATTCCACAAAACGAATCCCCTCCCAATTTCGGATTGGCTCTACTTCATTTGATTAATTTCCAGTTATCAGAAATTTAAATAAATAACAATAACAAGGGATAACACTAGTACATAGATTTCACACCCTCTGTTGGTGCATTGAGAAATCAAGATTAAAATATACTGAAGGAGGCAAAACAAGTTATTCCTTACCTCCAAGAGATCTCATGGTGGAGGGATTACAGAAATAACAACAATAAAATTGCAGACAAAGGACATAGTTCCACAAATTGAAATAGACTAAAAAATTAAGGAGGCAATGCTCAAATTCCAATTATCATGAATTGGTACTTTTACGAAAACAATGTTAAAATTTTCCTTGCAAGCCAGAGGCTAGTGCGGGCTCTGTAACTCATAGATTTGCAAGAAAATCAACAATAAACTACAATTTAAGGTTATCAAGGAAGGCAAGATTCGACTGTACTTAAATGCAAAGTAAGGTCGAATTCCACAGGGGAGGAAGTGAACATCAAGAACTCGATTCAAATCAGAAAATCCCATGAAAGAAACAAATGATTTAAGACCTCCATCAACCAACTGCACAAGAATCTACGACTGTGAATTTGTTTTGATTAGTTGGTTTATAAAATAAAATTAAAATCCTATTATGCAAAACAATGGTAGCGACAAGGAAGAAAGCACAACTTTGGGTAAAATAAACTAGAAGCATCTCAGGAAGATCCAATGGATGGTAAAATGAACGACAAGGAATAAGAATTTCCAATACTTTTAGTTTAAAAAATGAATTTACAATAATGAAAAAAATTCTCTTTCTATAGTACTCAACCATCAGGGAACTCAAAATTTAGATTTCAGAAAATCCAACATCGTTTACAACTAATTTCTAAAAACTATAAATACAATTTAACTGATTAAAATTTCAAAACTCTAATAAGAATATCGTCACTGAAGACGAAGAAGTCTGAAGATGTTCTTTTTAAAATAACACTCCTTCCTTTTTCTCGCTTACTAATCATTGAGACTTCACCAGTACCTCCCAGCCAATGCTAGGGGTACTCTTCTTCCCCCTTATCCCCCCAAGCCACAAAGGGGCCATGCACAAACCCAACCAGAATACTCTAGCTCCCAACTCGCCTTGCAAGGTAGAACTACCACTCTCTTTCTCGATCTGGGTATCCCAACCCTCACAAGTAAAACCAATCAGAATTTATGCAACATAACCTTACTCATACCAGTCATCGCCCAATCCTCCTCTTAGCCATTTCCTTTATAGAATTTTTCTTAGTGACAACTTGCCATTGCACATTTAATTCATTTTTAATAATTTAATTAGGAATTTTTCACACATACACTTGTCACTTGTTCCCTTAGTTGCACTAATAAATCCATAATTTAATTAAATTAATGTCAATTTCCCTTGCCAACCTAAAATCGCTCCTAAAATCACTCTTATTTGTCCCTTTATTCCCTCTATTTCCCTTTTAATGACTGGCGCCTTTCTAAAACTTAGTTGTGTTTAATTTAGGAATGTTCTTTAGTTAGACTAGACTATATAACTTTCTATGCTTCCGCATTCTTTTTACATTTATTTCTTTTCTTATCTAAATTTCGAATTTGGTATTCTCTTGCACAAATTTATATAATTAAATATTTAGATATAATTTTTACTCTTTCAATTCCTAACTTGATTTTTCTTCATCCCACATTTATTTAATTTATAATTTAGTTTTAGTCTTCTTACCCACTTTAGACTTAGGCTCAAATTTTTAAAATAGGCTTAGAATTTTTAAGGAGATTTTATAATTAATAAAAATTACTCATTTAATAATTATTTTAAGTCCGACAATGTCAAAATACATTATTGTTTTCTAGTCACCTAGGTTCATTAACTCAAATTTTATTTTATACTGCGACATGCCCTTCAAGACGCACTTCGTGCTCCAAGGATGCCACTCGAATTTGATTCAAATTTTAATTACACTGTTAGCACTGAGAGTGACCGTCAGATTGCAAGAGGATAAGCCTAGCACCCATCATAATGTTTGGTGGATGTTGTTTTTATGCGTGGAGTTCAAATGGACAAAAGTCAGTACAAGAATGATTTTAACACAGAAACTAGACAAATAATGCATAGGGAAATGAGGTCCTCATTAACTTCAGTTAGTTTTTTGAGTTTAAGGGTGAGCAGAAGGAAGACTTAGTGAGAGAGGTGAGCAAGTCTGCCAGGAGCATTTGGCCTTCAAGCAGCTTGGTGAAGAAACAATTAGGCTCAAGAGCACTCTTGAACTCAAGTTCCAGGCACTGAAATAGGTCACAGCAACATAATAATCAAACATACATTATCATACGACTACAACAACTCGTCTGGATCCTCTATGCATGAGCATTTCACCATAAGGGGAAGTAATATAACAAAGGGAAAGTACTAAAACAGGTCACAACAACACTATAATAAAACCTACATTACAATACAACTGAAAGCCTCGAATCAATACATATATATTGAATAATGTAACATCATAATCATCAACATCATCATAATAATCCATAAGCGAACACACAACCATAACTAAAACCGGATCACTTGCACAAAATTTTACTCAAAGAATAAGTCAAATCATGTGCACGCAAGAGAAGGATGTTACATACACACCCTCTTGTTTTAAAATTTGTCTAGAAGTTTCACAGTATATATATGCAGTATATAAATCATCTGACAAGATATAAATGTCTAACTATCAAACCAAAATGGAAACTGTTGGTGCATATCATATGCATTTTCCTAGGTAGCTGAGTGTGGACTATAATTGTCCCATTGGACCTTAACCTGATCTCCTTTTCGATGCCATAGTTGTCAAATGCGATGGTACATAATGCGGATTGGCTCCGACATGAGTGCACCCTCGTCTGAGACCTACAAGGAACTCATGTCAATCACATGTGTAGGATCACTAACACAATGTCTCAAAATAGATACCTGAAAAACATCGTGCATACGCCTCAAAGAATCAGGAAAGGCTAGATGATAGGCCATGAGCCCCTTCTTTTTCACAACTTCGAAAGGTCCCAAAAACCTAGGAGAGATTTTAGCACCCCGTCAAAACTTGATTGAACTCTTGTGTGGTTTCACCTACAAGAAGACTCGATCACCAATTTAATAAATACAGTCAACGTGATGCGCATCAACATAGCTCTTATGCCAATCTTGCGCCTCTTTAATCCTTTGTCTTGTTTTTTTCATTTGTTCTTCCATTTCTTGGATCTCTTCTGGTCCTACCTGAACCCTATCCTTAAGTCAATCTCAGCTCAAAGTTGTCCGATATGGTTTCCCGTAAAGAAACTCGAATGGCACCATCTTAATGGTGCTTTGATAGTTGTTGTTGTACACAAATTCTACCAATGGAAATAACTCTTCCTAATGCTTCTGTTGGTCCATCACATACATACGTAACATATCCTCCAATATTTGGTTCATTATTTCTGTCTTCCCATCTGTCTCAGGGTGATACGTGGTACTAAAGTTAAGTTGGGTTCCCAAGGCCTCTTGAAAACTAGTCCAAAATCGTCCTGTAAACACTGATCCTCGATAATATATGATCCTTTTAGTATGAAATCTCACAATCTCGTTGATAAAAAATATAGCTATGTATGATGCTTGATAAGTTGTATGCATAGGAATAAAATGTGAACTCTTCATCAGAGTGTCAACTACCATGAAAATCAAGTTGTGCCTCCTTTCTGTCAACAAAAATCCCACAATAAATTCCATTGAAATGACCTCCCGTTTGAATTATGGAATAGCATGCGGCTATATTAATCCTGTTGTATGTCTATGTTCATCTTTCATTTGCTGACATTCTATACATCTTGCAATGCAGTTGATTGTGTCCGACTTCATTCCTTTCCAGAAGAATAAGGGTTTAAGGTTTGCCCTCATCTTCGTGACTCTTGGATGAGCCATGTACACTTCTCTATGATCTTTGTTTTAAGATCAAACTTCTCAACTCACTGCTAGGAGGTATGTAAATACGGTTATTATACCTCATTAATCCATCATTGTCCACAATAAATACCTCAAATTTTGGTACCAACATGGTGTCTTGTTCGATATTTTCCTTGACCTCTTTATACCAGTCATCGTCACACTGTTTAGTTAGAATATTTTCATGAAGATTTGTCTGAAGAGGTATCATTGCAAATATGTGTGGTCTCTGACTCAAAGCATCTGCCACTATATTCATTGTTCCTTTTATGTAGGTAATCTCAAAATTGTACTTGCTAAGTAGTTCTCATCAACACCTTTGTTGTGCGTTAAGTCACTTTGCGTAAACATGTGCTGCAACCCACAGTGGTCTGTTTTCAGTTCGAATTTCTGTCCAATCAGGTAGTGTATCCACACTCTATGGGAATACACAATGGCCAAAAATTCCAAATCATGTGATGCATAGTTCTCCTTATTCTTTCTTGACTTCCTTGAGATGTAAGCGACCACTTGATCGTCTTGCATCAAGACTCGCCTAAGCCTTCTTTCGATGCGTCTGTACATACCAAGAATTCCTTGTCCATGTCAAGGAATTTTAGTATCGACATTGTCGTCAAGAGCTCCTTGAGCCTTTGAAATGATTCCGCGCATTTCTCGGTCCATACAAACTTCTTTTTTTTCTTCTACAATTCTGTTATCGGATTTGCTATCTTCAAAAACCTTCGATGAACTGTCGATAATATCCAGCTAAACCCATGAAGCTACATACTTCTGGTACATTCATCAACACAATACATTCCATAATAGCCTCTACCTGTTATGGATCCACAATGATTCCTTCACCAAAGATAACATGCCGCAAATAATGAATCCTTGATTGATAAAAATAACATTTCGACAATTTCCCGTATATTTTTTTCCCGTGAACACTATAATACTAAGCGCAAATGTTCGTCATGTTATTCCGTCGTATAATAATATATCAATATGTCATCAATGAATACTTGAACAAAATTTTCCAAGTATTCATGGAACACCCCATTCATCAAGCTCATGAATACCCCAGGGGCATTTTTTAGTCAAAATGGTAAAATGGTAAACTCGTAATTCCCAAACCTCATCTTGAATGTGGTCTTAGGAATTTCTTCCTCTTTGATTCATAACTAGTGATATCTTGATCTCAAGTCAATCTTCAAAAACACCATCATGCCTTTCATTTGGTCAAACAAATCGTCTATTCTTGGCAACAAATAGTTGTTTTCTATCATTTCCTTGTTCAATTGACAATAGTCAATACAAAGTCTCCATGACCCATCCTTATTCCATATGAATATAACAGGTCCACCCCAAGGTGTCACACTTAGACGTATAGTTCCTAGGTCCAATAACTCCTTTAGTTTCATTTTCAACACCTGTAACTCAGACTTTGACATCCGATAAGGATTTCTTGCTATAGGTTCTGTTCCAAGTTTTAAGTTGATGGTAAATTCCATCTCTCTTTTGGGTGGAAAACTAGGTAACTCTTTTGGGAACACATCTGCAAAATCT
Source organism: Picea sitchensis (assembly GCA_010110895.2). Classification (NCBI taxonomy): domain Eukaryota; kingdom Viridiplantae; phylum Streptophyta; class Pinopsida; order Pinales; family Pinaceae; genus Picea; species Picea sitchensis. Next base: position 34,694 of record SNQJ01S0082987.1, read on the forward strand.
TGTACTATCGGAAGGTTTTCTAGTCCTTCTGCCACACTCTTTTCGTTCAAAGCTAAGATTGCATATATCTTGCATCCTTTGCACATACTCTTATGTAGCTATAGCGAAGAGATAAACCTTAGGTAAACTCCCTGGTTTATTCTTACAATCACTCATCTCTATCCCTCATCACCAATCAATCTCAATCGTTTCATCTTACAGTGAAGTATCGCTTCATGCGATTCCAACCAATCCATATCGATCACGACGTCATAAAATCCTAATATCATGATGTATAGGTCAGACTTCATTACAATTTTCCCCAAGTTAAAGTGACAGTTCATACGCCTTCCTCCAACCATATGTTTTTCACCCAAAGCCATTTCGACGTATCTAAACTTGTCTTCTCGACTGCCTTTACCTAAATCCCTTCAGCCTGGTATTAGAAATAAATCTCTCTGTAGCACTAGGATCTATCAAATACTAAAAGTTTGGTTGGAGATGGTACCTGACGCCTTGAGCACAATGGTCAAGTTCTCGGTCTGGCGGTTATTTACCGCGGTCATGAATCTCATGGGCCTTTCCCACCTCTACAACGATAGTGTGTCATGTTGACCCGACTGCTATGGCCTTTTCAACTGGACAGTCTTGCTGGTATGGTGGATCTCCACATGTCCAACACCCATCTTTGGTCTAGTACTCCTGGCCTGAAGTAGAAGTTGTTGGCCTACTAGCCTAAGATCTTGGTTTGTTCTGCTGAGAGGCCTAAACTTCAGTTACTGGCGGCACTACCCCTGATGCGGTGGTGCCCTATAGGGATTCCTTTGCTGAAGAACCCATTGTCATGAAAAAGGGTCCTCTAGACATATCTTGATACCCTGATGTCTTGTCTGGTTGGCGTCTGATGCTGTTGCGCGCATGAAGTCATCAATCCAAATGGTCTTGCAAGATTCCTACCTTGAATCCCATGGGTAAATTCTTCCTCAGATATGAGGCCTACTGGACTGCATCATGCAATGTTTGAGGAATTAGGATCCTCACCTTCGCATGAAGTTGGAGTTAAGGATGAACATGAACTTGTTGTCCTCCAACTTCTCTATGTTGAGATGTAGGGCATATCGAAGTAGCTCCATAAATATGGCCTCATACTCTGGCATCGTACGACCACCCTATCATAAGGCATTGAAATCATTGATCTGACATTCAATGAATTCCTATGACAAATACTTATCTCAAAACCATTCTGCAAACCCTTCCCATAACACGGATTCGACAAATAAGTTTAGTTGAGGTAGGAGCATCTTCCACCATATAAGAGAAATCTCCTTTCTCTGAAATACCTCCATGTAGACCTTCAAGTGGGAGGGGTAGTCACGAAGTGCAATGCATATCACCTGTTCTCCATCCCTTCCCCAATGGTTGAGCCGTCCGTGGCACCCGTGAACTCAAGAAACTTCCCCTTATTGAGTTCTATGTGAATGCTTACTCAGCCAGTTGTAGCGCGTGATGAACCCTCATGGGATATGGGAGCCCTGGCCTCATCTCTATCTGGTCGGTTAATCAAGGCCTCTGACATCCTCAGAAAGGATCTCGTCACATAGACCACATCCCCCACATAAATCTTCTCCTGCCTCATGAATTGTTCTTCTTTTTGGGGGTTAGACCCTTCCGACGTGTTTTTTACTGGAGGCATCACACCTTCGCCCTTAGTACCATGTCGTCTACCTCCACAACATCCTCTAACTAGGATTACCGCATGGACGGGTTAAAATTTTAAATAGCGCTAAGTTATTAATCAAGGATTTCATACAGTGGAAGGCGTGATGATCCACAGTCACAGGGTTGAACCCACTCTGATACCATATGTAAGACCCTCTGTTACGCCTAAGAAAAAGAGAAGCACAAAAGGTAATTTTTTTTAAAGCATTAGGAATTTGTGTCAACACATAATTCAACAATGCATAATAAATGACATCATAATTAAAGGAATTACAAGCATCTCCTTGTCATAATCAAGTAACTTTTCAACTGACGCATCAACATATTTAGTAACGACATATAATTAACACGTCATAATAATTGAGTAAAGACACAAAAATCGAAAGCATCATGAATGGCAACACAAGATCAACTCATTATGAATCAACTGGAATCTTCTTAAGCACTACATTAAATTTAGATGCTACCTTGCATTATGCATCCAATTTATAAAACTAAAAAATTCAATCATAATATCAATTAATAAGAAGTCTACTACTTGCATATCCATTTAAAATAACTAAGGGAAGACCCAACAATAATATAAGAATCCAATGTCAACTTACGATTCCATTCAAGGATATTAAGGAAGACTAAATCTTATTTCAACCATATGTAAGAATGCAATTGTTGTCTTAAAAATTCATTGGAGGAGTTAAGGGAAGACCAACTGTAATAAGTAACAAATAGAAGTCAACTACCTACATATCCATTTAAGAATTAAGAAAGTCAAGTCTTATTAAACCATAAATAAGAACTCACATGCTAACTTATATATCCGTTTAAAATTTTAGTAAGACCAATCTTAATTGACCAAAGATAATTAATATCTAGAGGCTAAATCACAAGTCCAAAGTAAGGAACAAGAAGGAGTTCCAAAATCTATCCCAACCCCATATCTGGTGTGTAGAAAAATATGAAATTCTTTCCATACCCGCATCCGAACCTCCATTTGAAACTTAATCCGGTCCTCCATCCGACATTTAATCTGGTCCTCCATCTGACACTTAATTTATGAAAATTTAAATTAATTTTAAGTGCACCAAAAATGTTTTTTATTAATTGCATAGCTTAGAGGAAGGGACAATAATTAATGCAGGGTATGTCAAGAAGTGGAAGCGACATGTAAGATGTGAGTGATCGTGTATACATCCAACCAATCAAAAAATTCAACTCACCCTTATTGGTGTTAACTCTATGATGTTACCACTATTTTAAAATGTGGAAATCAATACACAACAACTAACTGGAAAAAGGGAAACCAGACACAAACATGTTAAAAGACACTGTAATTTCAAGAGAGACATTTTTCATATGGAACTTAATCTGACACCTGATCTGACCCTTGATCCAGCCCCTGATCCAACCCTCGATCTGACCCTTGATCCAACCCTTGATCTGGCCCCTGAAATGGAACTAATTTATGATAAATTCGAAATTAAAAATCATAGGCAACAAAACAAAAAGATTAACAAATGAGAAACAATTAAAACGGAAATTATATTTTGATATAGCAGTGTACATGAGGGTTAAATGCTCTGAACACTCTAAGGGGGTATTCAATTTCTGATGTAGCGAATAAAATATTTAAACAACACACAAATTTCAGGGTTGTTCAATAACTAGGCAACACCCAAATCGACACCCAGTCAGTACCAGACTTCAACGTGCAATCCCATGGACAAGAGGAGGAAACTGTCACAAGCAAGTATAACCACAAGGTGACAAGGGGGATTCCACAAAATGAATCCCCTCTCGATTTTGGATTGGCTCTACTTTATTCGATTAATTTCTAGTTATCGGAAATTTAAATAAATAACAATAGCAAGGGATAACACGGGTATAGATATTTTACACCCTTCGTTGGTGCACTCGGAAATCAATATTAAAAGATATTGAAGGATCCAAAACAAGTGTGTCCTTACCCTCAAGGAGATCTCATGGTGGAGGGATTACAAAAATCACAACAATAAAATTGCAGACAAAGGATAGAGTTCCACAAATCGAAATAGACTACCAAATTAAGGAGGAAACATTCAAATTCCAATTATCATGAACTAGTAATTTTACGAAAACAGTGTTAAAAATTTCCTTGCAAGCCAGAGGCGAGTGCAGTCTCTGTAACTCATGGAATTGCAAGAAAATCAACAGTAAACTACAATTTAAGGTTATCAAGGAAGCTAAGATTTGACTGTACTTAAATGTAGAGTAAGGTCAAATTCCATAGGGGAGGAAGTGAACATCAAGAACCCGATTCAAATGATAAAATCCCATGACAGAAAAAAATGATTCGAGACCTCCATCAACCAACTGCAAAATAATCTACGACTGCGATTTTTTTTTCAGTAGTTGGTTTGTAAAATAAAATTAAAATTATGTTATGCAAAACAATGGAAGCAACAAGGAAGAAAGCACAACTTTGGGTAAAATCAATTAGCAACATCTCGGGAAGATCCAATGGATGGTAAAATGAACGACAAGGAATACAAATTCCCAATACTTTTAGTTTCAAAATTGAATTTACAGTAATGAAAAAAATTCTCTTTTTATAGTACTCAACTATTAGGGAACCCGAAATTTCGTTTTCAGAAAATCCAACACCATTTACAACTAATTTCTAAAAACTATAAATACAATTTAACTGATTAAAATTTCAAAAATCTAATAAGAATACCGTAACCGAAGATGAAGAAGTCTAAAGATGTTCTTCAACAAATGAATCTCCTTCCTTTCTCCCACGTTCTAATCGTTGATACTTCACCAGTATCTCCCAGCCAATGCTAGGGGTACTCTTATTCCCCTTATCCCCCTGAGATGCAATGGAGCCATGCAAAAACACAACCAAAATACTCTAGCTCCCAGCTCACCTCGCAAGGGAGGGCTACCACTCTCTTTCTCGAGTTGGGTATCCCAACTCTCACAAGTAAAACCAATCAAAATTTCTGCAAGATAATCTTACTCATACCAGTCATCGCCCATTCCTCCTCTCAGCCATTTCCTTTATAGAATTTTTCTTAGTGACAACTTTCCATTGCACATTTAATTTGTTTTTTTATAATTTAATTAGGAATTATTTCCCCCATACACTTTACTTGTTCCCTTAGTTACACTAACAAATCCATAATTTAATTAAATTGATGTCAATTTCCCTCACCAACCTAAAAACGCTCCTAGAATCATTCCTAGTTGTCCCTTTATTCCCTCTATTTCCCTTTTAATGAGTGACGCATTTCTAAAACTTAGTTGTGTTTAATTTAGGAAAGTTATTTAGTTAGACTAGACTAGATACCTTTCTATGCTTCCACATTATTTTTACATTTATTTCCTTTCTTATCTTAATTTCCAATTTGGTATTCTCTTGCACACATTTATATAATTAAATCTTTAGATATAATTTTTACTCTTTCAATTCCAAAATTGATTTTTCTTCATCCCCCATTTATTTAATTTATAATTTAGTTTTAGCCTTCTTACCCACTTTAGACTTAGGCTCACATTTTTAAACTAGGCTTAGAATGTTTAAGGAGATTTTATAATTAATAAAAAATACTCATTTAATAATTATTTTAAGTCCGAAAATGTCAAAATGTTTTATTGTTTTATAGGTACCTAGGTTCATTGAATCTGGTTTTATTTTATACCGATACATGCCATTCAAGATGCACTCTGTGCTTCAAGGGTGCCACTCGTCTTTGATTCAAATTTTAATTATGAGATGTGCCCTTCAAGACACACTATGTGCTCTAAGGGTGCCACTCACCTTTGAATGGTTTTGGTAGTATATGCATATGATCTTATGATCTTATAACAACAAATTTATGTCTTTCAAATTCAAATTTGAGAAATCAATTTGATCAATTTGAATTTGAAAAATCAATTTAGCATCTCCATAAACTATGAGGTTATAATTTTAAATTTTCTTTCAGTTTTTAATCCTATAACAAGAGCTTCATATTCACAGGAATTGTTTGTAGAATTCGTTTCAAACTGTAACCTAAAGAATATGACAATGTTTTTCCAGAATGTGAAATAAAAAGAACGCTATCTCTAACACCTTCCCAAGATGAAGCTCCATCAAAATCCATTTTCCACATAACACTTTCAAATTCATTATTTACACAAACATGAGTATTTTCAATTTTTGTACAATCTTCTAACTCATTGTTTACAAATAAAATAAAACATCCAAATCTTGATCTTTTGAATACACATGATAGTTATTAGGGTTTTGGGGATCACTAACTATATAATAAAGTTTAGTTTCCCTATAAAGTCTCTTTGATTCTCCACCAAAAATTGGAATAGTGTCATATGTCATATCCAATTGTAACATGTCGCCTAATTTACTTCCCCATGCCCTTGATAAAAGCATTCCATAATTTGAAGGTACATATGCCACAACCATGTCCATCATAATACTTTTTATACAGATTTGAGATAGGTTAACTACAATATCTTTAATCATTCATAAGCATTTAACCTTTCTTGTGTCAAAGTAATATAGATCTTGATATGATCTTGTAATTTTTAACCCCAACTTGTCCATAATTATTTTAGGCATCAGATTATGTGAAGCACCTGAATCAAGGATACAATTACGCATAAGGTGTTCATGAATAGCCAAGGTATTATAAAATGGAGCAACTGCTTCTCCTCTTTCTTCAATATAAGGTTCAAACATAATAGTGGAATTTTCATCGAGTAAATTTAAAGTATCTAGTTGTGTTACTAAATTTGAAAAATCAATCATTTTTAAGACTTGCTTTCGATACATTGGATTTTTAGCAAGTTATATTAAAGGAATAAGAATTCTAATTTTATTCAATTAATTTTCTAAGTTGAATGAAGTACTTCTCTTCTCTGTTTCCTTGTGTTTTATCTCTGGTTTCTTCACTATTTAGGGATCCGATTTATTTTTTGAAGCTGAGCCTTATTTTCCTTTATCATTATTTTGAATCTTATCTTATTAACCTTGATTATTGGTTTTATTTCCATTTCGTCTAGGTATAACATCATACTTTTTATGAAATTCAATGTGTAAGGTGTTTGATAAAATTATATACTAAGGTGAAATATCGACTTGATTTTTAGTGTCATTTTCACCAAAGTATTGATTTAGTCCTAAAGATGTTTCATACTTGTCTTTTGTCATATGTACATAAAAAGAATCACCTTCCATCACATTCATTTCTTCATCATGTTCTTTCTATTCTTATTCATCCATAAAATTATCAACCAATTTTTTATTTTTTAATGGTCCATGTATTGGTTGATCTTCAACTCTTTTCTCTCTTTGTAAAACTTGGCGAGGATTGAATGGTATTCTAAATTGATTTAATTTTATATTATCAAGTCTCCTCCTTTTTGTTTCCATTCTATATAATTTATTAGACAAGTCTTTAATTATCCTAGACATCTCTTCAATTTTTATTTGACCCGGAAGGACCAACTTGTTCTTTATGTTTTCTTTTTTATTGATCCCTAGAATCAGTCTCAACTCTAGTTTTTCTTGAAGCTATAATGTTTAACTCTATGTCGACTATATCGTTTTGTATATTAGTTAAGGTAATAGATATTCTTCCTCTAAGAAACAATGCATAATCTGGATCAAAAGAGGCAACACAAGTTACTTTTGTAGTTGGTTGAGAAGGTTTTAAATCTGCAGGGATATTATAATAAAGTTTGTTAAACCTCTTTATAAAATATGAAACAGATTCATTATTTTTCTTTTTAATGCTCCCAAACTCAGTCAAATAATACAAATGATCCTTTTTCTCTCCCTAATGTCTAAGAAAAATAGATTATAGTGTATCCCATGAGTCAATGGAATTATGGGGCAACCCTTTAAACCATGTCCTCACCTCCCCTTCAAAAGTTTGTACAAATATTCTCATATACACATCATCATGTTCAAGACTTAGATTATCTGTAAAATTATCAAAAGTTGATAGGTCTTGTAAATTTGTAATCTCATCTTCTCCATTAAATTTAGGTAAGAGATTTAGATAATTATCAGGAAAATTGTTCATATTTCTTGGAAGATTTAAGGGTGCATATTTAACAACAACTTTGTGAAAGATCCTAGGTGGAGGTGGTGGGGATGGTTGTTGTTGTTTTTAATGTTGTGGTTGTTTTAGACCAACCATTAGATCCTCTAAGAATAATTTATAATTTTCTAGAGTGAGTGGATTAATAAAAGTTTTGAAAGTTTCTTCTTCTTCAGAGGGAAATTTTGGAAGAGTTATTTGAGAAACTTTAGAAGAATCCTTTTTAGGGAATAAGAAAGAAAACATGGGTGATATAATAGGAGAAACTTCAAGAGAATCCTTTGGGGAAACCTTTGGATAATATTCAGGAAAAGGTATTTGAGATATTGCAAGAGATCCTATGAGAGAAAGTGCAATATAATTTTCAGGGGAAATTTCAAGAGAATTTGTTACAGGGACTGATAAGGGTAGTTTTGGAAACATTGGAGGAGAAACTTTAGGGGTAACTAGAAAATAATGTTTAGGAGGAATTGTGGGAAAATATTTTGAAGGATATTCTAAAATAATAGTAGATTTCCCTTTTGATTTGGGATCCATGGAAGAAGGATTAATAGCAGAAGGTGTTATTTGTTTTTGTCTAGGATTTCTCTTAGATAATAGTTTTTCTAGATCTGCTATTGGTGTAGTTTTCTTAGGGATTGGGTCTACTCTCATGTTTTTCTTTCCTAATGTCAGGATTTAAAATGTGAGGTCGCCAGGTGAAATATTTTATTCTTCCTAACTCTTATTCACCAACAAGGAGTAGGGTTCCTATCATTTTACCCAGGGAAAGTAAAATTTCTTAATTCTCTCCCCAACAACGATGCCAAAAGAATTTTGTAACCCTTGATATTTTTCTAGCTAGGAAACTATTCCAAGGTATCCATTATCAATTAATTTATTTTAACTTTGAAATTTATATCCTAGAACATAGTGCTTGTATTGTTTTACCCTAAGAAATAAACTTTATTTCTAATTAATTAATATCATAACTTGAATGGCAAGATTTCAATATTTTATACAACCTTAGATTTTAGATGATTTAAAGGAAGAATTCAAGAAATAGAAATGAAAGTTTAACAATGTATTCAAAATAAATATCATTTAACTTTTAATTGAAAAAATTACAAACATATGTATCTAATTTAGAATAATATTAAATGAACAATAATGAAAATTTCATCAATATTCATAAGGCATAAAAGTGTAACACACAGGTTTGACTTATACTTACAGTGTAGTTGCATAAATTTGTGTATTTTATAATTCCTGAAGTTGTAGCAGTGGTTGTTGTACCAAATTGTCACATTTAAAACATTAGATACATGTTGAAGAGGAAATTTATGAAATACTAAAGACACATAATATCATAGAAAACATAAATTAAAACATTGAAAATTAGAATCACTCAAGTTCTGTAAAAGTAATATTTTATTAGAAATCTTGGTCTTTTCTTAGGCAAAAGCCAACCCCTTTTATATAAAAAATACTTTCTTTTATACAAAAATAGTTATAACAACATATGGTTACCGAGAGCTATTATTTAGCATCAAAATAACAACAACATGTATCTTTTTACAAAGAAAACAATAAATACGCTCGAACTTGATATTTTACTGGAATATCTCTTGATTTCTATTCAACCATTTTGATGAATCATTTAGTTAATAATTGAATTAGAAGCTTCCAATTTTCAGTCAATGGATTGTTGAAGGTCTTCATTTTCCTATATTAAATGTCTAATTTAGTATACTTTTCATATGTAGGAGGAATTGAGAAAATATTTTTAACTTGCCAGAGTAAATAAAAATCATCTATGATTATGTCCACAATAGTCTGTCCTCTCAAAGCTTCAACCATCCCTTGAAATTTTTCTTCACTTTCTCTGATTATAAACATATTCCTTCTATAATTTTCAAAAGATAGAAGTTTTCCTTTGCTATTCCATGCTAAAGACAATCCCACTTTTACCAAATTCTCAAACTTATTTGTGAATGATTCATTGTTTCTTTTTACCGTTATACATTTATTTTTGTGAAAATATTCTCAGTCTCCATCACAATTTTAGTTCTATCCTTTATACTTTTACTCTTTAATACTTATTTGGAATTATAATTAAGGAACTTGATAATTCTGGTAGCAACCTGGGGCCTGAATACTTTGTGGATAGTTTGATCTGCTTCATATTTCAAAACAATTTATTCTTCAATTATTTTGAAGTAATCCCATACTTTACTAATTTTTTTTGATGATTTCATCCCAAATAAGATGTTTGGCTCGAACCAGATATGGTTTTCCAGATAACTTATTCTGCAATTGTTCAAAATATGTTAACATATTTTCCTTTAAATTATGACATTCTTCAATGATTTTATCTTTTTCCTTCAACTGTTCTTTCTGAACCTTGATCTCTTCATTTTATTTGGAGATCGATTTATTTAGATTTTCAATTTCAAATCCCTTTAATTTTAGCTATGCCAATTTTTTTTGCTAACCCCTATGTTGGGTCTACTTTCCCTATCATCTATGGAAAATATGATCCTTTCATCAGGATTTCAATCTTCTTCTGATACATTTCCATTTGGTCTCCCATCTGCACCATTTTTCTCAGGAGTTGATCCTTTTCTTTTTGTATTTCCCGTAACTCTAGAGTTTGAACGTGATCAATCATTGAGATGTTGAGATTTTTCTTCAATGCTTTAATTTTTGTATCCTTTGCTTTCATCAAATCTTTCACTGATGTTGCATCTTATGGATTTTCTCTTAGATCCATTACCCATCGTTCCAACTCCACTCCCATCTATTTAGTTCTATTAGCTAACTTCTCTTGTTTGAGTCAATTCCTATTTTTTTCATTTATGGTTTTTAACTTTTAATATCAAGAGTATCTATCATCACATCCCTATTTAAAATCTCCCTGATCTATATATGCAAGACATTTTATCCAATGGGTGGACCACATTAAGATTAATAGATATATCTGTAGCTTTATTTTGATATTTTCTTTCCAAAACTGTCATATTCAATTTCCCCTTTTCATAATCCACAACAACTAGCATTATTTTCTGAGATGTCCCTTGGTCAAATAATTTAGGAAGAATATTTTTTTAATCTTTGCACCTATTTTACTGGTAGCATGAATTGATGAACATGATCAATTTTCTTTGATTAATATGTATCCAAAGATTATTTTCCACTTTGACCCTATGAACTTTGAATATTTTATGATGATGACACTTCTACAATCACAATAGGTTCTCTTATAATTGGTTTTGATTCTTATTGTGATCTTTGATCTTCATCTGGATTTTGTACTTTTGTTTGCTTCCTTTTTGTTGATCTTTCTTCTTCTGTCTATGATATTTTTGGAATCGATATTGCACTCTTTCTTTTTTATATCTTTTCAAATTGCTCAGAGGTCTATGTTACTCGTGAATTTGATGGCTGGTATGGAGATTTCTTATGAACATGCAAAATACTTTGTACGTCCTCCCAATTTTCTTGGTTAGCCAACAACTCAAATTGTGATTTTTGCTGATGCTTATAAGGAACTAGTTCATTTTCAATATTTTTTGAAGAAATTATAGCATGAGGATCATACATCCATATCTCTCCTACTGGAATCCCATGTTCTGGAGAAGTTTTTTTGCCACCTACAAACATGATCTAGTATTGACAACAAAACTACCCACCTCCTTTTTTAATTTAAAACTTGCTTTGTACTTTCTTGATACAAAATGGATATGGTCATAATATAGTCTTTTTCTTATGAATTATGGTGAAAATATTCTGGGAGTAAAAAGGGTAGGTAAAAGTAAAGGTTGTAGTTCAGAACCATAGACTCTAATATCTGTATAGTTTTCAAATATATACCAATATCTAAGTCTTTTGTTAGGGATTAGTTATAAAAGTTTCCTACATTCTTGAAAGACTCTGGGAGGCACTGTGCTATGAATAATTTCAAATAATTTTGACATAAATGATTAATATATTATGAGAACTCAACATTTTTATCCCTTTTTCTAACCAGAGACGTCTAATGAACAACTGAGACTTTATTTATTATTTCATCTTTGGTTTTTAGTTTAATATGTGAAAACTTATCATCTTGAAATAACATACAAATATGTACTAGGTAAGACTGATATCTGAAATATCTAGTGGTTTCAATCCATGATAGTTGAAGATGAATATTATCAGCTAAGAATTGAGAATAATTAAATTTAGTTAAAGGTTTCACTGTATATGGACAAATTCACATAATGAAACCTAAAACATATTCATCAACAACTTGGTCTTTATCATTTCCTAAGATTACAAATATCATTGAAATGACCTATCTTGATGTTTCAAGAATTAGACTGGCTTAAAGAGTGACATTGTCTATAGGGATGTCAATATTTTGACATAAAGAAGACTGTAAAAGAGAAACCCTCTCCTCGGAATTAAAACCTTTGAATCATTTGACCAATACGGTTTCATCTAGCATCTCACTATCAGAGTTTGGAGGCAATCTTAACATTTCATAAATCGACTGAGAATTTATCTCAAAAAGTACGTACCCATCTTTAGAAATAACAGATCTTTTAGAAGGGATATAACTTGAAATGCACCAGACCACAAATTTAGGAAATTCATACACTTGGGGACTATATTTTTTTCCAAATTGGACTCCCAAGCATATTTTTTTCCATAATTTTTTCCAAATTAGACTCCCAAACAGGGTAATAGTAGACTAAATCCCTAAAGTTTTTCATAGCTAACTATTGAATTTCAAATGACACAAACAATACAACAGGGTCAAAAACATCATTGTCTCTATCAACCAAGTCTTCTTTTTCAATTGTTAAAGATTTCCTAGCTTTAATTGACTTAGAAAATTCCATTTTAAAAAGTGAAATGATAGAAAGAAAAGAATTTTTGAATTACCGGGGGAAAATTGCTTCAAAATATACTCGGGCTGGGTTGGTAGTTTTCACTTGTAAGTTGAATTGCGTTACTCTCTTTATTTTTTCTTAAATCAAACATTAACCAACAAAACTTTCACTTTTAAATCTTTAAAAATCAAACTCGAATATGTGCCATATTTGGATTGGTGACAAATAATTAAATTTAAATATAAAAAACCGACAAAATTTTCACTTAACCTTCCTCGCTTGCTTACGTCACATGGTACATGCGTCGATTTATTTTTTATTTCCGGTGGGGGAGGTTTTTCCCGAGTGATTTTGTAAACCATGGAGAGGGGGCAAGGGAGGGGAGTCCCGAGGGATTTTGTAAGCCATGGAGGGGGGAGGGGGGCATAATTTACCAGCGTGTGACATGTCATTTGCGTTCAAACCATGGTGAAGTTTTGCGGATCACCCCCTTCGCTAACCATCGAGCATATAGTGGGAGTCGCAGTTCAATAGAGATCATTGATTTAAATCTTCGATTGACCGATTGGCATACATACAAACATACAATTTATTAATATAAAAATTTACGATATAACTATATGAAATATTTATAATTAAACTATTTTAAAATTAAACTATATGAAA
>SNQJ01S0082988.1:9527-23284 GCA_010110895.2 Picea sitchensis
CCTAGGATTCGATGCCATTAACACTGACTCGACCTAAGGTCCACTAAGTAAAACAAACAACACACGCTATGAATCTGAGAAGCAATCAATCAAACAAACCTTCCTATGATGAAACCACTAGTTGGTGATGAAATCCAACGTCGTGAGATCAAAATAGGAAGGGGCGGGGATAGAGCGGGTGGATCAGTTACGTTGGCAACCTGCTTAATGGACTTATGCCTTGGTGCAAGCTTCCATGCAATAATTGTGGATTTACCCTCCAAGGAGACCGAGTGAGTTTGACCAACGTCTATTCCAGGTACAGTGAGACTTCCCTTCACCGTCACCTTGTGTAAGACCCTAAAGATTGTGGCTACTAAGGTCACCAACTCGTAGTCATCCCCTGGGTGGGTATAGTCGATAGTCCAGTCAGAACGTATGGGCAGGATAACAAGTCTGAAATCAGCGTGAAAGGATTCCACTCAACATTGTGGGTATACCTTCCAGTGACCCCAAATATACGATCCGACCACTACAAACAGTTGAACCACGGAGGGATAATCTCCGTAACTCACCTGAATGCGACCTCGTGTGTAACCCCTGTGTGAGAGGGGGATCCCAGGAAGACTAATACGACAATTGGATTTAACTCTCCCTACTGCAAGATACTAAGTTTGTTTGATAGCTTTGGAAATTTATCCTTTCAACCTATTCCAAAGCCCTACACCTTAAACTAATGTAGGTTTTCTAGCAAAGATGTAAAAAGTCTCATAAATTTTAGTTAAGCATTGATTTTAATGGTTTTTTTTTACTCAAAGGGTGTACGAAAGTGAAACTGACGAAATGACGACTCAATTCCCAAAAATATGCATGAAATATGATAAGCAATCATTTCTTTTCAATGAATACCTATTTAAGGGAAAGAGGAAGAGTCATTTTCACTATCAAACACTTGATAAGGAATGCCCTCAATCAATTTTGTTCTCGATCAAATCCAATATGATGCTACAACATTTCAAAAATGCAAAATAATATGCAAACTAATCATTAATATGTACTTTTGTCGTTTTTATGCGAATGATAATCAATTCAATGCAAAATTTCTCCTGCCAACTACCCTTTCAGATCAAGGAGATTCGGGCAAGAAAACGTAGATTTCGCACAAACAACACACCCTTTTGCAATCAAATAAGAGAAAGAAAACCAAAAATGCAAAAGGAAGGAGAAAGAGATTGGATCATATGACCTTGAAGAACCAAATCAGAAGAGTTACAGACTTCTAATGTCCTTCACTAGAGTTCCTGCTCAGTCGGATAGGAGAGAACAAACAACGGGTTGATTTCAAGCTCTCAACAGCAAAAACTCAAAAAATAAGGGAGAAGAGCATAAAATATGAACAATAAGGTGTTTAATTCTTAGGAGGAAGCATGTCAAAGGTCAAAGGAAGAAGCATTAAATCACAAAGCAGCTCAACAAGTCAAAAAATAGGTTTTTTAACCTCAAAAATACAATTTTTGAAGGGATTTTGGGAAAAAAGGGTTGGCACTCTGGTATTAGGGTCACCAAAGAATTATAAAGATCCTTCCAACAACTTAAGGTAGAGTTGATGCTCTTATAATAAGGAAGGGGAGTGCTGGAATCCTAAAGCTCAGAAAAAATTCCAAAAAACCCAAAATTTCAATCAAATTTTGATAATCAGGCTGAGTGTGATAAGGTAAAGAGTCAATCAGCAAGTGAAATCAGATAAATGGGGTGAAAAAGGGCTTAAAACAATCAGATAAGACAAGGTATTATAAGGAAAAATCAAAACTAAAAGTTTGGGTTCGATTCTCCCCAGTGGAGTCGCCAATTTCTGTTGTAGGAAAATCTCCCTGAGGACAGGTAGATTGCCTCAAAGAGCTAGACCCTTAACTCTAAGACAAAAACTTCTTAACATGGACATTGAATTCCTTTCACATCTATACAAACTAATGCATGAGGACGAACGAGAACATAAGTACCTTTTTATCGACGTTTGTCCCTGCACGCTCCGAGTTGAGCTCCAATCTTTCTCTCCTCGATAAGCCCTGTAGACAAACAAAGTACAATCACTTCCTACTCTATTGAGATTAGTATGAAATAGATCTATCTACTAAAGAGACAAATTCATGTGAGATTGAACACGAATTAGAAAGAAACAGGCCAAGCAAATTATATTAATGAGGACAAAACATTGCTTACATCCATAGATGAATTGCAGCAGCTTCGTCAAGTCCTCCTTGTCTACCCCTTGCTCAAAATATCCATGATCCGGATGATGAAAGCTTCATTGATTTCTCCCTATGAGATCATAGGTCTCTTTCTTCCAAAATATCTTTGTTCCAGCACCACTTATGAGATCATAAGTTTGGTGTGATTCTCTCTTTCCAGTCCCCTTTCACCATTAGAAAGCTTGCTTATATAGCCTTGGAGAGGCTTTAACCACTTGAGATATCCTTGGGGAAGTTGAGTATTTTCCTCCTTTAGTTGAGGATCTACCCTAAGATCATGGTTGGACTAGAGATTCGAGCTCAACTGCCTTTTAAGAATGAAAAGATCCTTCCCCCATTCATCTCAACAACTTAACTACTACCCAGAATAGGTAGTGCTCCCTCAAAAGGACCATCAGAGCGTTGTAGTGCTCCCTAGTAGGCTTTAGGGGGGTTCCAGTGCTCTCAAAGTCCATAGTGCTCCCTCAGAAGGGCCAGAGGAGCTTTATAACGCTCCCAGAAAGTGTAAGGGGGAGCGTCAGTGCTCCCAGAAGAGGTATAGGGGAGTCTCAACGCTCCCAGAAGAGGTATAGGGGAGCTCTCTCCTCCAAAAGCTAGTTTTTTGGGTGCTTTCAGATGGAAAAAGGTTTGCAAGCCTGCTGGCTCATTTCTCCTCTTCCAAATCAAATGTTTGTGGTGTTTCAAGTGTCCTTCTCATGTCGTTATAGGCACGACATAGGCATCATGGAAGCATGCGACACTTGCGACCTTTGTAATGACGACACTTGCGACACTATCAAAGTGAGAAATATTGAGGTGTAAAACATGAGACATATGGAAGACTCTAACAACATAGAATAAATTATGAAACCATGAGATGCAGGAAGCATCAATGAAGTTCTCCATAGGGACTAGAAGAGTAACTAGTCAGTGGAGAGAAGCTCTATGTAACAAGCTCAGCTTCATAAGGCCATGCTAAACCCAAAATTATGATGAAAAGTGGACTCAATAACTTTGTGCTCTATTCAAAGGTGACACAACTACTGCCAATATAAGATAATAATCCCTTATCACATGTCTTTTTTTTGTTTTTTCATAGTCAAATGAATTCTATAATACAAAGGAGGAAACGAGTGACGCAAGTAAGAAAATCTAGTTCTAGTAGTGGAACATACCTATGCTCAATGCAAGGAGGTGCATGTGGGATATGGACACTCGAGGTAATGTTCCCTTCTGGGTATAGGGTGTCAAATTACGAAGGATATAAATGAGGCTCTACTTGGTTGAGAATGCAAAACTTTTGAGTAAAACGGTTTTAACGCAAAGTGAGAACCAACTATAGGCTTAATATTACAAGAAAGGGCATGAGATGCAATCACAACTTAACACCAAAAAATTTACTTTTTCATAATATTAGTCTACTTGGTTTGAAAAAGGGATAAACTTTTACCAAATAGACATCCTTTCAATTCCAATTTATGAGTGTGAAAGAGACAAGTTCACTCAACAATATTTTTGCTTTTTGAAAACGAGTCGGAAAAGATCTTAAATTAAACTCAATTGGGAGTCCTCTAAGTATAGGTCAACATGTTTATGAGTGATAAATGAGGCTCAACATAAATTCATGTATTATCTATAAGGGACTCTCAGTCCTACAGAAAAAATCTCAGCATGGGCACCAAATGGAGCAGAGGATCTAACTAGGGTACCGATGTTTGGTAAGTCTCTACCATTTGATAATGACACGTCTTGTAGTAGATGGAGGGTTCTCTGACACATAACATGGGTTTGTACCTAAGGCATATGAGTGACATTTATAGGATAATGAAAGTCTACATGATGGAACGAATACCTATCCTATATGTTGGGTATCGAAAATACCTTCCTGTAGTTACGAATGGTCAACATAATGGTAAAAACCGCAAGAATCTCTGGTGACAACTACAAAAACCAACTCAATCCACTGTTGTATTAGTCAATTGGGAGAAAATACAATCCAAAACTATAGAAAGTGGGTAAAATCTTCTATAAATAGTAACAAAAAACAAATTTTACAATGTCATTTGAATTTTTTACGCAAATAGTGAAAATTGGACCAAATTAGCTCTCATATTCAACTAGTGACTGCAAGAGCATCAAGTGACAGAATCAAAGATCATATGGACTAGGTAATTCGTATTCCCCTCCTCTTCCTTTTTATTGGATTACATTTTTTATGTAGGTTTCAAAATTTGAGTTAATTAAGGCGCAAATTAGGTATTTTGATGTACACGGGCTACCACTCATCGGGTTGCGTATACGCGAGATTATACGCGACTGTGTAAAATACAGGATGTGTGTACTCATCCCTATACATGAATGTGAATGTTGCATCCCATGTACAAGTCCATAAACAAGGTTTTTAATGGTTGCTAAATCAAAAATTGATGCTTCTCTAGCAGGATGGTGCTAGAATGGAGGGAAAGGGAACATGAGGAGGTAGATGTTGTTGTGGAAAGATATTTGGGGCCCCAAATGGCCTTGAAAATATGTGGGTTGTACAAATTTTTGGCACTCAAAGGGATGAGGTCCCAAGCGAGGTTGCTACAGTTGCTCGTGGATTACTGGGATCCAAACAATGAGAGCTTCAACCTCGATGGGAAACCATTGAGGATTGAAGTCGAGGATATATATTTCTTGGTTGGGTTGTCCCGTTGGGGTGAGGTGGTGAACCTAAAAGCCTGGGGAGCTAGGATAGATATGAATATAGAAGAGTACAAAGACTCTCATTGTATAGCAGGGACCGAGAAGGTCGGGAGTCAGCTCCCCATCCAAGCGATAAACAATCTCATCCTCAAGATCGTTTTCCTCATTTTGACGAGGATCACAAGATTGGATTCATTGCACCAAGAATTGAGACCACTCATGTTCTATTTTGTAAAGTGTTTGAGACCCATGGTGTATGATTGGTGCACCTCACTACTAGATAATATGAAGATCCAGTTGACAGAATGCAAACAGGGTGACAATAGGACTTCTAGTTTGCATCTATCTTGTGTATCTTTTTATTTGAGCGGGTTCCAAGTTTGGGACCTAAAGTCAATATCATTCCTCGAGGCCCTCACGATCCATCCATGGGATGGTGGACCGAGTTAATGATATGACAGGGGGGAGGTAGGGTACCCACACCCTACAATGATGATTTCTTTTACTGGTGGAGGCGATAAGTCATTTCTCTAGATGACTACCCCTATGCAGGGATCAACTTCAAATGGGATCCTAACATGCCACTGCCACCAGGGACCACCTATGGGGACATATGTATGTCAAAGTTATTAAATATTTCATTTTTTTGTATTTTTGTATAGTAAAACAAAAATATTTTGTGGATGATGCTTAAGTACTAACTAGACACTTGTGTGATGCAGAGGTAAGTCCGCGATGATAGAATGGGATTAAAAGACATCGTCGTAGGCACCAGAGAGATGAGGAAATGGGAGGAGAAGAAGAGAGAATCCTTCAAAATGTGCAAGGAAACCTGTCTCATTTGACACATAGGATTTTGATGGCTTAGGTAGAGGATCTATCGAAGGCCATGTAGCGACAAGTGATTGGTGTGACCATATCTTGGGTGTGACTCTTTTGGCATCTCGCAAACATAGTAGTTTGTTATCATGACACACATCTAGTGCCACGGGCGCAGATGTCATGGATTTTGTATTATCATCTTTATATGTGTATTGAGGATGTTGGACCCAATTTTGTACTATAAACATCATAATTTTTGAAATGTATATAAAACAAGGTTCTTTAACTTTAATTATATTACAATGTGTACATTGATGATATTGTAATATAAAATGAAATTATCATAAGCATCAGATACATAATTAGAACTCCTAGGTATGTGATGATAAGTAATAAAATAAAATTGTCACTTTAAAATACGTACCCATAGGAATTGTCAGAGTAATGTAGGATCGCGCAGATGGTAACTTTTGTTAAACTGACATACTACTAACTGGGAATCCAGGAAAACCTCCAAAGAGTGAATACCATGTGAAATGACATTGCACAAAATTTCTATAACAACGCTATATTCGGCCACATTATTCGTGGATGGCCCTAAGCATACACCACTTGAAGACACTAGTAGACCCTCGTGCAAGTAAACCACCCAAGTGGCAGAAGCCAAGTTCTATGTATGAAGACTGGATCCGTCTACAAATCCTAAGTACACCGAAGACTCCGTTGGCATCTGCCAACCAAGGGAAAAAATTGATAAGCAATATGAAGAAGAAAATAAAGGGAAAGGATATATACACTAAATTACATTAGTATACAAAGAGTTATGCCCAAGGTTGGGGCTCAAGCATAATATATTTTCAAGTAGAGCCCATTCCTAGGCTTGGGAAACATGTTCCCTTCATAATTTTCTAACTCATAGGATCCTTTTTCTAAGACACGTCGCATGATATAGGGATTGTCCCACATGGGTTTGAACTTACCTTCCCCCAGCAGTTCCTTGGCTTGATCATATGAAAGTACCAATTCACCCTCAACATACAATCGAGGATAGACAGACTTAGCGTACTGGACTTTGACACATCTTTTGTTTTCCTCGATAGTCATAGAGGCGTCTCGAAGCTGCTCGTTGAGACTCTCTAGGTGTACAAGGAATCGCTCGATATTGGAAGTGTCAAGGAGGAACATGACTGCCAATCTAAGAGAAGATATTTCGCATTCAATAGGTAATATCGACTCCACACCCTATACTAACTAGAAAGGATAAAATACAGTGGTAGTCTTGACTAAGGTTTGGTATGCCACAGGTGTGGGATATAGCATAATATGCCAGTCATATTTACTTTGGCTGATAGTTTTCTGCAAAATGATCTTGAGAGACATGTCGATGGCCTCTACCTGTCCATTTTCTTGGGGGTAGTAAGGGGAAGAATAACCATGCTTAAACCCCAGCTTGGATGCTATCTCTTCCATCATTTGTTCTGAAATTGACTGCCATGATCAGTGTCAATCTCACTCAGGATACTGAACCTGGCGATAATTTGATTGAATACGAAGAAGGTGGTGGTCTTCCCATTGGATTTAACTATAGGCATGGATTCAAACCACTTAGTAAACTAGTCTACGAAAATGATAATGTGTTGGTGCCCCCCAACCAAAGTTGGGTTGCAATCCATGAAGTCCACCCCCCACTTGGTGAAGCGACCGACGATAATGATTGGGTGAAGAGGGGCTAGATGTGAGTGCACTTTTTAAGTGAACACTTGGCAGGGGTGACACTTCTTAACTTCTTCAATGCAATATTTAAAGATAGATGGCCAAAAATAACCATCTCGCAAAATGTTTTGGGTTGTCGCAAGCCCGGATAGATGACCACCACAAGCCCCACTATGGAAATCATTTATAATTGACTCGACTTCTTCATGAGTTAAACAATGATGTAGGATATTTTATGCTCCTCAACGATACAAAGTGTTTTTGACGATAATTTAATTCTTAGATGGGTATCGTATACGACGTCGGTCATCTCGCAATAGATGTTGAGGAAACTTCAAAGTTTGAATATAGAGAACAATTTATCCATACTAGGGGTTGGATGATGAGATAAGAAAAATGTTTTCATCTACAAATGAATCAACATGGATAACATCCTCATCCAATCGTGGGAATTCAAATATTAACTCTGCAAAGGCTAGTGATTTCTTCGATTTTGCAGGAGCGAAATTGAGATCAAATTCTTGTAAAATGACAATCCATTTATTGTATTTTTCCCCTATGATACACCTGGTAAGGACGTATTGAAATGGATTGACATTGGAAACCACATTAGTCTTGAAAATAAATATATAATTGTGTAATCATTGGACTATGTGAACGACAGCCAAAGATAGCTTTTCAATGTGAGAATCTCTGAGCTCAAGACCGACTAAGTTTTGACTAAGATAGTAGATCACGTGCCCGTAGAGCTCATCATCCTCCTAAACCAAAATCATACCAATTGTCTCCTTAGATGCAACGACATAAAGCAAGTAATCCCTTTTGAAGTCAGGAGACTTCAGCAGAGGCGTCAATACCAAGGCTTTCTTCAAAGAATCGAAGGATTCCTGGGCTCTCTCATCCTAGATAAAAGGGGTGTCCTTCTTTAAAAGATGCATGAAACTCTTAGTAATATTGGCATAGTTTACTATAAACTAACGTAAAAAGTTAGCTTTCCCCTTTAAACCTTGAAGTTGTCAAATAGTGCACGAGGGAGGCAATCGAAGTATTTCCTCAATCTTTAACGGATCTACCATGATCCCTCTCTCAGAGACTAAAAATCCCAGAAGACGTCTAGACCTAACGCAAAAGATGCATTTATGAGGCTTTAACCGGATTCTATAATGATGACATCTTTCAAAACCTAGCCGATGGTGATTAGAGTGATCCACTCTCTTACAAGAGTGAGCAGCAAGACCGTCAAGATAAGCTTTGACTATATGTTTAAGATCGTGGAATGCGAAGGTCATAGCACGTTGGAAGGTTGCTCCGACATTTTTAAGGCCGAAAGGCATCTTATGGTATGTGAAAGTACCCTAAGGACAAACAAATTTCGTCTTGTGTTGATCCTCGGGTTTAATTTGAATTTGGTTATACCCTGAAAATCTGTCCATGAAACAAAACACTTTGCTTCCAGCACACTCATTGAGAATCTGATCAATGAAAGGCGTCGAGAAGTTGTCTTTAGGAAATTCTTTGTCTAGGTCATGAAATTCCATGAATACACTGATGGTTCCTTGCTTCTTATTCACAGGAACGGGATTGGATACCCATTCAGTTAAAGGAACCTAGTAGATAAAGCCAACATTAAGCAATTTCTCTACCTTTGCCTTAATAGTAGGGGCCTTCCAAGGATTAATAGATCTAAGACATTTTCAAACAGTCTTAGCATCCAGATAATTTCTAATCTCATCCTCAAAAATTCTAGGGTCGATTCCTGGAATCTCTTCATTTGACCAAGAAAATACATCATGGAATTCGTTGAAGAGCTCGTTGTAGATCAGGATTCTTCTGGCGAATAATGTGCACCAATATGTACATCTTCAATATTTCCAGGGGTATGAGAGATATCGATATTGACGGTAAGAGAGATACTCATCATATTTCCTTCAGCATAAATGTTGTGTATCAAGTGGAACTACGGTGTGACTGACTATCTTGCTCAATTTAGATCGAAACTCATCTTGTTCGATTCAAGCAAGCTCTGGGATAAAATAAGAGCGATGATGCATATCATCCCAAGGTTTGTTAGAACCATTCATGGCTTCGATGATGGCTTCGTCGGAGGGAAAAGTCTCATCGAGGTATTCATGTGAAGAATATAATGAAGTGGCCCACATGGGCTTAAGAACAGGATCCTCCTCATTTGTCGACGAGGTAATAGGATCGGGGTCAGTGGAAGAGACAAGAAAAACTTGATACGCTATCTCTACTGCTGATAGTAGCATGGCCATTCCATCATGTGACTGACCTTCATAAGATGAGTTCAAGGAAGGCAGGGTCTGAGGATCGTTAAAATAGGAAGTGTGGAAAGGAACAGACCTACTGGACATGGTGTAAACATGGTGAATCAGTGCCATGAATTCGAAGATACCCATAAGGGATGAATACATTTCGAAACCAATATTCTCAGTTGTCAGTTGATAATTGTCGACCATGGGGATCGACGGTCCAATAGATGCATTGGGGCTAACATACGCAAAGGATAACTGGTCGACCATCATGATCTTCCCATCATGAGGAAAATAAAGAGTGTGAAAGATGAATGATACGACGACAGTCATAGAATAAGTCCAATTGAATCCTAGCAACAAGTTATAATCAAGGGGTGCATCAACCACTTCGACATCCACCTCTAACTTCTTCCCACCTAATTGGATCGGAAAGGCAAGAATAATACCATGAGGGTGGAAGGAATTATCATCAAAAGAAGTCAACATGGTCGGAGATTGAGAGAGAGTTGGAGATCTGACATTTTTACAAAAGATCAGGGACATCACACATGTAGTAACACCTTCATCAACAACCACATGTTTGATGGTATACTTTGAGTAACCCACATGGATTTGGAATGCCACATGGTAAGGCAAGAGAGGCTTCACATATGTGACGTCAAACTTGATAACTTTCGAGCCACTAGGGTCTAGAGATCCTAACACAAATAGCAATGCATTCCTCTATGAAGGACATGTTTGGATTACCTCTAGAGCTAACATCGCACAAGGGGTTTGGCCTAGGTTCTCAACAATAGATTAATTATGGGAGGCTCTAGAATTTGGATTGTAGGTAGAGTGCTTGAGTACTCCTTTCAGAATATGAGGCAGTGGATATGGTTTTTTGATATGCAAAGGCATCTTCGAAGGAAGAGGAGGAGACTCTATACCAGGTACATTCTATGAAAAACTATAATCCCAAGACCGGGTGGCTACATTAACCTAAGAATTGACCATATTGATGCACAAACGATCACTGTCTTGTGTCGGTGGGTTTTGACTTCCACCAGCCACATTTTTGGCATTTGAGGAGCTCAAGGCCATGTGTTGGTTATGTGGAAAAGGATTTGTCAGCATGGCAGGTGATAAAGATAAGATCCTCACAGCTTCCGCAAGTTTAGGGCATAAATGAGTAAGATGATTGTTTGTACAAAGATTACAGGGAAATTTCACCTTAGGCCTTTCTTTCTTTCCCTCACCATCATTATTATTTGTCTTCTCATTATTACCATTGTCATTGGGTTTATTATTATTCTTCCCACCCTTACAATTATTATTACATCCTTTATTCTTATTCCTGCCTGGTTGTTGGTTACCATTTGGGTCGGTCGATGATTGCACATAATGTACATACACTGATTGAATAGGATTGGAAGACATAAACGAAGTTGGCCCTCCTATAGACTAGTTTAGAGACAACTCTTTCAAATGGCTTGTCACCGAGTCTGTGGATTTCACATTGGTGGATCCTATAATGCCATTGACATGAGGTCCGGGATTTTGTCTATGGTCATAGTTTGACCTCGGTGTGTTCGGAAGAATCTGGTATAACATCCCAGACTGAGCATATATAAGATCTAACTGTTGGGCTTTGAAGATCGCTTCTTCCTCAAATGTAACCCTGGATGTAGCAACATCCTTATAAGAGGTTACAAGGACATAAGGAACCATTCTAATAGGAAATTCAGGCGAATGCAGGTCTTTATCAACCTCTTCCATCTACGCCACTTATGGATTTGATCCGAGATATGAGTGGTTTTGTCATGGCACAAGGTTGACATAAGTTCTAGGCCAACATCTTAACGAACTGGCAATTGGAAGTAGTTAAGGAATACTAGCACCATTTGACTAAAGGTCCCATATTCCCCCCTAGGTAGCTCGATATACCATTTTGCGGTAACCCCTATGAGGGTGCATTGAAATAATCTTAACCAAATGAAATCATCATTAAGGGAATTCTAAGAGCACCATAGGTGAAAGGTGGTGACATGATCACCAGGATCCTTTCCATTCTTACCTTCAAATTTTGGAATATCTGAAGGAAGCTTCATGGGAATGGGGGGCCATGTAGGATCATGACACATAGGATCACTCATCAACTTAGAAAAGTCTGGAAAGTTGAGTGTGGCTAGAAAAGGGAGACGGGGTTGCGACATCTGGCCCCAAGCTACCTGGAAATATTGTGTTTGGGGAATCACATCCCATCCAAAGTTTTGGTAAGCACCATGGCCCTATCTGGCATTGTAATACCCTCCTCCAAGATGATTCATAAGAGTTTGTTTGGGCATCATTCGAATAGGAATGTTATGATGGGGGTTAAAAACATTTCCCCCATCTGGAGTGGCTCTGGGTTGGGGGTTTCCCAAAGTGTGAAACTGACCTCCTCTTGGTGTGAATTTGGAGGATAAAGGTGCATTCATCATGCCAAAATTATTGGTCAGAATAAGCATTGAGGAGGTGAGGGTATAGGACAGAATTTGAGCAGAAGCGTTTCCGCTAGGTTAGTTACTCCACCCAAAAGCAACAGGGTTAGACCTGGGGTTAAAAGAAGGAATGCCTCCCATAGTAGGATTCGTTTGAGGGATCTGAGAGCCACCAAATGAGAATGGAGTATAAGGAGGAGTTGTTCCCCCAAGTCCAATGCTAGCATTAGGGCCAACGGTCGGGATGGACTTTGAAAATTGTGAAGTAAAATTCGACATACCATAGGAAAAAGGACTAGAGGCCATAGGGATGGACTGAACATTATATAACGGTGAGTGACCAAGAGACCCAAATGGGTTTGTGACAATAGGCTGATAATTCACTATAGGATGAGCAACAATGATGATAGGTGCCTCCGACACTACAACCATTGTGGTTGCAGGAGTCAAAGGGGTGCCATTAACTATAGTAGGTGTGGCAGTCGAAGGGCTCCCAGTATTTTGATGAATCAGTTCAGTCCTCATCCTTGTATAATCAAAAGTCTGATAAGTGGAGGTGTGTGTACCACATTTAATAACTCTACACCTTTTAGAAGGAAAAGACTCGAAATGTGGTGGTGACTATAACAAGCGAGGAGACCAGCAAGGAAGTTGGTCTAAATCCATGATGACTTAAGACTCAAGATATAAAAACAAATCCTAAGGCCAACTAGTAATCAAAGAGCACACCAAAAATAATCAAATGACCAATATGCACACAAACAAGATAAAGTGGTTGAAAGGGGCCTCCCTCCCTAAAGTAGGTATACCTCACCCAAGAGGGGCCTGAGACTCCCTGCTAAAGATCAGAGGTAACAGAATTAGTTATAAGGGACCTCATGGGATTAACAACCAGTTGGTTAGATCCCCTAGGAGAGGTAATCCTCCATAAAGGTTGTGTTTTATCCAACCCTTATCTGGCCCAGGGTACCTATAGAAAAACCCATGCAAGTAACCTATGTGGCACCTAAGTCAAGAAACTAAGAAACCAATGTATAATCGATGCATAGGTGAGAAGTTGTAAGTCAGGTCCACCTTGTGGGTGTTGGATTACTGAGAGGGGGGTTGAATCAATAATAACATAATTATAATCCTTTTTCTTCAAATGTTATATCAATGTAGAATTATTATCCAATAATGAGCAGTAATAAATAAACAGTCACATGCATGCACAGTACACTAGTTTTTTACATGGAAACCCAAATCGGGAGAAAACCACGAAATTATTTTTCTTATATGTCTTGAGGAATTACAATTATTGGAAGCACCAACTTCCTTTGTTTTCCAGCTACAACTGGAAGGAGGCTCCAACCTCCTAGTTTCTCAGGCTACAACCTGAGGGAAGCTCCAACTCCCCAAATCTCTGGCTACAACTAGAAGGATGCTACAACCCCCAATGTTCTCTGGCTACAATCGGAAGGTGGCTACAAACACATGTCCTTGCCCCGTCTTTCCACCCTGAAGTAGAAGTAGAATGATGGAACCACTGTCACACTATCACTGTGAGATATATTGCTATAAACCTGTACCAATAAGTCTGAACCATGCATCAACCT
>SNQJ01S0082988.1:23334-39177 GCA_010110895.2 Picea sitchensis
AATGATGACTCAATTCCCAAAAATATGCATGAAATATGATAAGCAATCATTTCTTTTCAATGAATACCTATTTAAGGGAAAGAGGAAGAGTCGTTTTCACTATCAAACACTTGATAAGGAATACCCTCAATCAATTTTGTTCTTAATCAAATCCAATATGATGCTACAACATTTTGGAAATGCAAACTAATAATTAAGATGTACTTTTGTCATTTTCATGCACATGATGATCGATTCAATGAAAAACTTGTCCTGCCAACTACCCTTTCAGATCAAGGAGATTCAGACAAGAATATGTAGATTTCGCACAAACAACACACCCTTTTGCAATCAAACAAGAGAAAGAAAATAAAAAATGCAAAAGTAAGGAGAAAGAGATTGGATCAGATGACCTCAAAGAACCAAATGAGAAGAGTTATAGACTTCTAATGTCCTTCAATAGAGTTCTCGCTCAGTCGGATAGGAGAGAAGAAAGCGAGGGATTGATTTCAAGCTCTCAACAACAAAAACTCAAAAAGAATGAAGAAGGGAATAAAAGATAAAAAAAAATAAGGTATTTACTTCTCAAGAGGAAGCATATCAAAGGTCAAAGGAAGCATCATTGAATCACAAAGAAACTCAGCAAGTGAAGAAACAGGGTCTGGACCTCCAAAACATGGAAATTTTGAAGAGATTTTGGGCAAAAGAGGGTTGACGCTCTGGTATAAGGGCCACCAGAGAATTATAAATCTCTGTCCAACACTTCTAGGGAGTGCTGGTGCTTTTCTAACATGGGCAGGGGGCGCCAGGCTCAAAAAACTCACAAAAAGGTCCAAAAACCCAAAATTTTGATCAAATTTTGACAATCAGGCTGAGTGTGATGGGAAAAGAGTCAATCAGAAAGTGAAATCATATATGAAGGGGTGAACAAGGTCTATGAGGAGAAATCAAAACAAATTTTTTTTTATTGGAACCTCCCAACCGTAGTCGCCAGTTTCTGTTGAAGGAAAATCTCACGCGGACAGGTAGATCGCCTCAAAGAGCTAGACTCTTAACTCTAAGATAGAAAGTGCTTATCATGGTCACTGACTTCCTTTTAGATATAGGTGGACTAGTGTGTGAGGAGGAAGGATAAAATAAGTACCTTTTACTATTGTTTGTCCCTGCATGCTCCGAGTTGAGCTCCAATCTTTCGCTCCTCGATAAGCCCTGTAGACAAACAAAGTACGACTACTTCCCACAACAACTTGAGATATCCTTGGGGAAGGTGACGATTTTCCTCCTTCAGTTGAGGATCTTCCCTAATATCATGGCTGGACTAGGGATTCAAGCTCAATTTCCTTCTAAGAATGAAAATATCCTTCCCCCATTCATCTCAACAACTCAATTGTTGCCTAAAATAGGTAGCGCTCCCTCAAAAGGGCACTCAGAGTGCTATCGTGCTCCCTAGTAGGCTTAAGGGGAGCGCCAGTGCTCCTGAGGGTAGGAGCGCTCCTGCAGAAGGGCCAAAGAGATTTATAATGCTCCCAGACAGTGTAAGGGGGAGCGCCAACGCTCCCAGAAGAGGTATAGGGGAGCGCTCTCCTTCAAAAACTCAGTTTTTGAGGTGCTTTCAGATGGAAAAAGGTTTTTAAGCCTGCTGACTCATTTCTCGTCTTCCAAATCAAATGTTTGAGGTGTTTCAAGTGCCCTCCTCATGTCATTATAGGCACAACATAGGCATCATGTCAACTTGCTTTCTTTGACACTTGTGACACTTGTGAGCAACATGCGACACTTGCGACACTTGTGAGCAACATGCGACACTTGCGACCTTGTGAGAAAAATGTGACACTTGCGACCTTTGTAATGACGACACTTGCGACACTATCAAAGTGAGTATTTTTTATGTGTAACAGGGTATCTCCAATTTTTGTTCTGTTGGATGAGATGACACATACTTGTGTTGAGGGATGGATGAGCGAAGGTGCTCCATGGTATGTCCCTATCAAGGATGGGTCCTTAAAACTTTTGGGACCCATTTCGATGAGTGGGTAGGCCTCGGGATTAATGTGAATGAGAGGTAAGATGTTATCGATGTTGGAGGAAGGGTCGGGCTCGTAATGTGACACTTGGTCAATAGTGATGATCCTCCCATTGTGGGGAAACATCATTGTGCGAAACACAGAAGAGGCCACAGCCTTCATTGCATACATGTAGCTACGCCCGAACAAGATGTTTAGTTGAGTGGAGAATTGATAACTTCAATGTCAATGAGGATAGTTTTTCCTCTGAGTTCAATGGGGACATTTGGGAAGAGTCCCTCGGGAGAAGAGGGTCATCCATTGTAAGACCTCAGAGTAATGGTGAATGGTATGAGCTCAGGAGAGATAAGTTTCTACCAGATGGTTTTGGACATGATGCATGTGGATGCACCTTCATCAATAACGCAACGGTGAACTATGATGTTCCATATTTTAACCGGTATTTGGAAAGTGACCAAAGCGGGGAGATGAGGTTCCCCACTATCGATATCAAAGGTGATAAGTCGAGTATCAGCAGGGTCAAATTCCCCCAAAGAGGAAAGTAACGAATTCCATTGAGTAGGATAGGTTTTAATAACTTCTAAGACTAACATGGCAGTGGGGGATTGTGCCAAGTCATCGACCAGACTATAATTGTGGGTTACCCTAACCTGAGGGTTGGTGACATTATGTTGTAATGGGATGTGAGGAATACAGAGGGGTGTGTTGGTATTAGGGTGAGGGATCATCAAAGGTGGGCCAGTTGTGACTGGGGTGGCTTCCGAGGTAGTGGGAGTAGGGTCAGAGGGTGCGTTTTATTGATGACTGTGCATCTGTAGAAGGATTTCCTCCTCGCTAGTGAGGAGGATAGTGCGATCGGTAGGAGTAACCTGGTTTGGATACTGACCCATTTGTGGTGGGGTTGGATGCATATCCTTTTGGGTGTTCATCACCCCTTGGTGTGGAATAGGGTTTTGTAGTACAACAGGGGGTGGTTGTTGTACATTTTGTTGTGGGGCCTACTGGGGGGCAGGCAGTGCTGGAGGATGTGGTCCACTTCTGGACTGTTTCATCCGTTTGAAGTCAACGATTTGAGGGTAATGGTGAGTATAATGACCATACTTTCCACAAAGGGCACAAGGTAAGTTTATCCGAAGATTTTTGGTGTTCTTCCCTTGGCGTTTATTGTTATTTCCCCCCTGGGGGTCTTGGTTCCCCTGATTCTGGTTGCCCCTGACAGTTTGGTTTTGGTTTCCTCCTAGTCCGGGATTATTATTGTTTCGATTTTTTCCTTTCATTTTGGCATTATTTGACTGATGGGTCGGATTATCCATATTCAACTGTTCAAAATTTTGATATTGCTGAACAGGAGAGGGTTGAACAAAATTAGCCCCATCATGTGGTTGTCCTTATGGAGAAACAATGGGTTGGGGAGGATGAGGAAATGGAAAGTATGGATTATTCTATGGTAATGATCCGTAGGGTTCATAGGAAGGTGTGGCACTTTCACTAGTGCTTAGGGTGTAAGTAGAGGTAGAGGGGGTACCAGAACTTGGTTGGGCTGTTGGGCATACTATGGATGTCGATGGTGGTCTGTTGATGGGTGGAGGAAAGGTCATGGGGTATGGTTGTTGATAAGGGGGAGGAGGATAATAAGGGGATCTGCCATATGTCAGTGGATATTGAGGTGCTCCATACATAGGTGGTTGTTGGGGGTGTGAATTGTTGTGTGTAGTGGTATCAATCAATCCATCTGTTGAGTGAGACATCCCAGGTTTGTCTTGGTCAAATGGCATGGGTCTCGAGGCATTAGGTAGTATTGTTTATAAATATCCTCACTATGAATAAATGAGTTCGAACTGTTGGGCCTTGCTGATGGCTTCTTCTTCCGATTGGGGGAAGGTGGAAACCACATATTTGGCAAGGAGAGAAACAAGTGATTTGAGAAACCAATTGAGGCATTATTGTTTAGGGCTTCTTGTTTGCATAGACTACGTCACCAACACCATTCGTGAATGTGGTCGATGATGTGTGTAGCAGAGGTTTGTTTAAACTCTGAGAGTAGTTTGAGACCATTGTCATGATGGATTGGGAGTTGAAATAAGGTAAAAAATGCTTTGGCCAAAGATTCAAAGGTCATATGGGACCCCAATTTTTATTCTACATACCAATTGGTTGATGGGCGAGTGAGTGTTCATTGAAATAACCTCAATTGGACATAATCATCCATGATGTTGTTTGAAGAGAAACATAAGTGGAAGGTCATGATATGGTTGGTCGGGTCGTATCCTTCTTTTCCTTCAAACTTGGGAATGTATGAAGGGAGTTTGGTAAGCATGGCGGGCCATGTGGGGTAATGCAATATAGGATCGTTGGTGAGCTTAGTCAGATATGGTATGTTAAGGGAAGCCAAGTATGGCATTTGGGGTTGTGGTGGAAGATTAGTTCCAACCATGGTGGAAATGTTTGCCTGACCCTGAAAGAGGGTTTGTTCCGACCATGGTGTGAGTGATGTGTGTCCCTAACTCGTGAAGGGGGCTAGGTGGGGTTGTGCTTCCTCCTGGGGAATAAGTGTGCCCCCCACTTCCTTGTACAAGAAATTGGGTGGATGGTTGATCTTGGGAAGTGGAACCAAGTAGAGTGGAACTGAGCAAAGCAGATCCTAAGATAGTAGCACTCATAGGAGTGTGATAAGGTGGAGTCGATGAGTTGGAAACACTAGGATCTCCTCCTAGAATGGGAGGGAGATTTAGCAAGCGTCTGGAATGACGGGGATTCTGTGGGTCCCCTATGATGTCCAACAAGCAAAGTGGATGTGTGCGAATGGTGATGAGAGAAAATAAATGAACAAGAGCCTTTATAATTTTTGGACCTTCACAATATAATTCACAATCGCATGTAATCACAAGAGAATCATACACAAATAAATTGATACAGAAGAATATATGTGGGTAGGTGGTTTTTGTCTGTGTGGGAGAACAAAGAAAAAACAATTCTTGTGTCCTAAAATACGTAACGTCCTTCCTCTCAAATAACACTAGACCTTCCAATAGCACTCAACAGTGGGGTCTGAAGCCACCAGAAGAGGAACTAGTGAAGGATGAAGTAATCAGTTATAATGAGGGGTAGAGGGTGCATATCCCGAAAGAGCTAGTGATATTTCCCAATAGCCACACAAAATCCAATCAAGGTGCAATTGCAACCCACAATTTCCACTTGGGTAGATGTCCTAAAAGTTGGTCACTAGGTACCTTGGTGAAAGTAAGACATTTAGATTTTCGGCCTAAGAAATGGGTCACGGGCTAGATCTTGTCCAAGAGGTGAGTGCCTTAAGGGGGGACACATAGAACATCCGGAACTCAGCCTTCAACCCTTCACGGGTATCTCCCTGCCTTATGGTGTTAAAAACACTTGACTTGGAGGATTTTAAAGTTCCCTATTTGACAAATTCTAATGTTTGAAGATGTGAGAACCAAATAACGGGGAGTTATTTGGATTCCTATCCTCGAGATCCTACCTAGACTAAAAAATTTCTGTTGGAACCTCCTGTGGAGGAAATTTAGTGAGTTTTTAGAAAACAATTATATGTGGTTGTTTGAGTGATTTGGGATGTGAGCCAATCTCATTGAAATTAAGTGGGAGTAGATAGTTTTGTCAAGAAAAGGATGGGGTGTTTTGAAATCCATTTGGAGGAAACTTACTTCAACCTCCACGTTTCGAGATGAAAACTATGTGAGTGAGTAGTGACTTTGTGTGTGAACAAGTGAAATTGTGCCAAATGTTTTTAATAAATTGGGTTTCACCTTGCTGCATGTGGACTTCGCGTGGTCCGTACAAGTCTTGATTACCTAGTTAAATAAATGCCATTGGTACAACCTTGCGGAATTTTAAAGTCCCTAGGAAACTAGCATGTGGACATGTGGGTCCTTAATAATACTTTAACTCCCTAGTGTGATTTAATCTAAGAAATCTTCAAAACTATCCTAGTTTGTGCACATGTGGGCATCTATGGGCCCGTTACAAAACCTTTAAACATCCCCAGTGATTTAATCTAAGAAAGTAAATTTCAACACTATCCTATCTTTGTAGCATGTGGGCATGTATGGGCCCTTACAATCTTAAGATGTTTTTGAAAAATCAACTAAGAGGTGTCTTGAGGGGGGCTGTTGTCCTCTCCTAAATATTTTGTCTTTTTAAGGGAGATGAAATTTTCCCTCAATCTCTTTTTGATTCTCAAGATTGCTTTGGGGCGCGAGAAAAGAGCACACTCAACGATTGATATCCAATTTCTGGTCCCAATGCAAGTTTTATATGTGATATAAAATGATTCCAACTTGAACTTTAATCAAAGCGATCCATCCATGTGGCAAAATGAAAGAAAAAAGAGGAAAAATAATGATTTTAATCCCCTAAGTGCCTATGTTTTGACTATCCCTTCATGTGGAGAGGGAATCTAAGTGTGGTGCATATTACAATTTTCATAGAATCAAACTTAAGAAGGCTATGGGCCCTCCAAAAATCACAAAAACCCTTACAATGTGTGAATTTATGAGCAGATGTGTGGGTCATAGAGTAGACAGAGGCACATGTGGCGCCAATGCGCGATTACAAAATGACCCTTTGGCGCAGGTGTACAGAATGCGCTGAGAAAAATAGTGGGTTGAGCACACGTGCGTTGAAGACATGTTTGTGGGTCAAAAAACCCACACACTTCTGTTACATGACAGTGAAGAAAATTTCAGATGAAATTCTCTTAGCTCAACTTTGAATTTGGTTTTTTGCAGGTCGGCTTGGGCTGGTTATAATTCCTGCAAGTTAAATAAACAAAAAGAAGAGCTAAAATAACCCAAATGGGGGAGGAAATTGATTCCTTTCCCTAGTGGAGTCACCAATCTGTTGCGTCCCTTTTGTCACCTGAATGAGCAAAATAGGGATGCTTACAAGCCCAGTTGGGTTAGCTAGGAAAGACAACAGTGAATGAAAGAGTTAGAAACATCAGACATAAGGAATAAACAAAGAACTAAGCTAAGAACAATAAAAAAAAACTAAACTAGAGTGCATAAGAACATTAAAATCGAAAACAAACAACACTCATGCCACCAATGGATAGGATTGTATTAGTGGGAAAACACCAAAGAGAAAGGGAGATATATGGGTCTCCTATTCCTCCAAGGGAGGGATATTGGACCCCCAAATATTGAGCTCTTCTTACAAGTAACAAACTAGAATGAAATGGTGAAGAGAATCCAAAGCACATTCACTCAAGAGGTGATATGAATGGCTAAATGAAATGGTACTTGTATACTCTTGATGAGAAAAGAGGATTCTCTAAGAGAATATAAGAAGCATAACAATACAAATGAATTCCTTAGAAATATAGTGCACCCATGGCTTCCTTTTATAGCATAGCTTTGAGGCATTATGCAACCAATTCTTAGTGTGAACAAGGGGCCCTTTAGGGCACCCTTAGGTCTTTGACCTGCCCCCCACTCAGATTTAGCTAAGATTTGGGTGTCAAATTGACTTGGAAGCTGAACCAGAAGTGGGTGGAAGGCCGACCAATATCATAAATGTGTCGTTCTAAGGGGTGCATGGTTTTTTGTGTCCACAATCACCCATCGAGCGCATGTGCGCTTTTCTTGCATTTATGGATGGCGCATGCTCCCTGTTTAGTCTTAGCGCATGCTGATTTTATAACTGTTTGTATAGTTTTGGACCTTTTGGAAATGCATTTTTGGTCCATGAGTGAACTAATGGGTGTTTTGAAGATGTTGGATTCCTATAACCATTTGCGGATGAAATTCTGGTGATAACAGATAGTCGTCATGAATTCCGCTGGTGGAATACTGTTTATGCTTAACTTATCTTTCTGTGCCTTCTCCTATGCACTTATTACTCTTTCATTGATTTCCTTCAGCTCTAGATTCATATTCAATTGTGTCCAAATCCACGTGATTTCTTCACATATCCTCGTGTATTCCTCACTGAGAATATTCATGTTTGTGACTGAGGTTAGGGTTTTTCTATCTCTTTGTGATTTTTCTTCATGTGGTGTACTTGATGTGGTGTGTGCTTCCAGTTCTCTAATAGTGTTTTAGAATCCTTGAATTACTTTGATGAGTTTTGATATCTGGTCCTCTATTGTGGCTTCAATCATCACTGTTATTATGGATGGATTTTTTTACCCTCTCGGTCTTTTGTTCAGACTCATCTTTCTCTTGCAATACCTTGTTGATACTGAGGGGGGGAGGTGAATCAGTATCAAGTATAATTTATCACTTTTTACAACTTTACTTTCGAATCAAATAATATACCCAATGAAGAGCAGAAGAAGAGATACACAATGCACAATAGATATAAGTGAAAATCCACTGAATGTTTTTCTTATATAATAAAATATTTCATTCAAAGGAAGCTACAACTTCCAAGTTCTCCAGCTCCAACTGGAAGGAGGCTCCAACCCCCTAATTTACAGGTTCTAACCTGAAGGAAGCTACAACTCCCTAGATTCTCCAGATCCAACTGGAAGGAGGCTCCAACCCCATTTTCCTTACCCCTTATTTTCTTCCATTGAATATATATGATAGAATGAACCTGTTGTTGTCACTGTCACTGATACATTATCATCATCAAACTGGTTCCACTTAGAAACCAGGTCCACATAGATTGTCACTGTCACTGTCACTGTCAATGTCTTTGTCACTATCATTGATACATCATCATCATCATCAAAATAAGTCCACTTAGAGAACATAGGTCCACATGGGTCCACACATAAACCCCAAAAACCACATATAACATTGTGCAAAGAATCAACCTTCCATACTATAGCGAACCCATAACAATGATCAAAACATCACCATAAGACTAGAAAATGTCCTTCATAAAAGCTCCTTATCCTCCTAGTTCCTTAAGCACAAAAATTTTGCTAAGAGATAACAAACTTGGATACTTGAAAAATGTGAAAATCCATCCTGTATTTATAGTAGTTCTATCCCTATTTTTATTTTTTGGGTTGACCTGGATGAACTGTTCTCAATTTTCTAGCTAGGTTGTTGAACAACAAAATTCATATCTTCTCATTCCTAGGGAGTTAGAGGGACTTCAATATACCATTGGAAAGGTATCCGAATAATATTTCCAACCATGTAACTTGTTCTTCCATTTGAGTTATTTATTTAGGGTAAAAATTATCTCGAATATAGGGTATTCAAATTTACCACGAATAATGCTTTCAACAATCTTCTTCTTGCAATCTTGATCTTGGACATCTATAGGCTTATTCACTTGAATTATTATTATAGGGTTGATATCAATGAAAACCAATTTATAAAAATATCCCCCTTTTTCATTGATGACAACACTTATGCTCCCCCTTTCATCCTACTCTCCCCCTATCATCATGCTCATGATTTTCCTCTCCCCCATTGACATCAATGGCAAAGGGTGACTCTTTTCTTTGGGGATTCTCCCCTTGAACATATGGAACTCAATAGTACTTATTATTTATTTTATGTCTTATTATCCTTTCTTTCTTTTTTATGGTCCTTGGATATTTTTTGTGTGACTTCAATTTTATTTCTCTTTTCTTTGTCTAGGATGTATATGTTATTTGGTCTTCTTCTTGTTGTTGCAACCAATCTTCCTAAGTATTTTTCTCTAATTTCACATTTTCGGGAATCAAACGTAAGAGTGTATCCTTGATCACATATTTTTTTGACACTAAGAATATTATGCTTCAGATCTTCAACCAGTAGGACATTTTCACTTCCAATATTTACTACACCTTTTCCAAGTATTTTTACAGAGGAGTCATCTCCAAATGAAACACTGCCACCCTTTTTATTTAAGCTGATGAATTTGTTTTGGCCCCCAGTCATCTGTGTTGAGCACCCACTATCTATGTACCATTCATATTCTTATTTTTTGTCTTCAATGATCAATATTATTCGACAACCTTCCTGGTTTGGATCCTCTTTCCTTTTCCATACTGTAACTAGTTTTATGATAGGAGCATCTTCTTTTGTATCTGTACAATATCGTGCTTTGTGACCAAGATTATTACATTTGTATCATATAATAGTTTGATCCATCAGTGGATCAAATGGATTGTAATTTATGTTGACATATCCATAAGAATTTCTAGGTCTATTGTTTACATGATTGTTCCTTGGATATCGATAATCATTTATGTTTCTCACATAGTTGTTTCTTTCATTGATTTTGCAGTGAATTGTTTTGTGTCCAAATTTTCTGCAAGTATAACAATTACCAATAAATATATTATCATACCTGATAGGGAGTGACCTTCTTGGTGCTTCACGCATTTTGAATTTTGGTCTTTTATTCTAGTTGGAGGTGTTATGTTCCTGTTTTTCTTCAACTCCTTCTTGATTGTTCTCGTACCTTGTAGGAAAGGACCTTCTTGATGTTTCACCCCTTCTAAATTATGATATTATATCATGTTCCTCTTGTTCTTTAATCTCTTCTTGATTGTTGATTCCACTTCTTAAGGAATTTGCATAGCTTCTAGAATTTCCTTCATATTCCTTGATTGATTTATTTCTTTGCATTGTCTTCAAACTATTATTGTATCCAAGTCCTATCTTATCATCCGATGACCTATGATTGCTAAGAATTTCATCCATCTTTTCATTACTTTTTTCAAAATTCTTCAATTTTGTTGTTGTCAACATCAACACTATTCTTGTGTGATCCAATTCTTATTTTCATTTACTATAATCTTCTAACTTCTCCTTAAAGATGTTAATTGAGATCATGATTTTCTTCTTCACAATTTGACAATTCAATTTTCAACTCTCTATTTTTGTTTTTGAGCTTTCTATTTTCTTGTTCAACATGTTTTAATTTCTCAATATTCTCATCATCTTCTTTTTCACTTTTTGTGATGTCCTTACCTCCCCAGAAAGAGTCAAAGAATGTTCCTTCATCGGACTCTTCTTCATAATTGGTTTCTTCTATTTCAAAATTGTGGCGATCATCATTATGAGTTTCTTGAGTTATGAAGAGAACTCTTGCATCTTCTTCTCCATTTATTTCATCTGAAGCACTGCCATCCTCCTTGGAATAGAGGCTCTTTTTCTTATGGAAGATTTTATTTTCTTCAAAAGGACATTTCTTAGTATAGCTTCCTATTCTACCATAATTGAAACATTTAAAAGGTAACTTACCTTTGTATTTGTTGGTTCCCCTCTTGAGATTTCTTACAAAATGTTCTTCTTCTTCATCTGAATCATATCTTGATCTTTCTTCTACCTTGTGTTCCTTGTTCTTTGTTTTCATCATCACTTTAAAAGTTTCTTCTTTGTTTGATTGTCCATTTTTTGTACCCATTCTCATTTCATATGCTGTGAGGGACCCATGTAATTCATTCATTGTCATTTTGGTCAAATCCCTATTTTCTTTAATGGACAAGACCTTGGCATCATATCTCAAAGGAAGTGATCTCAAATCCCATTTGGAATGTGGCCTTCCATTTCTCAAATCCCAAATCCCATTTTGGTCAAATCCCATTTGGAATGTGGCCTTCCATTTCTTCTCATGATCATCCTTCCAGTGATTAGATTGTTCTGAAGGTAACCTGCTTTGATACCAACTGTTGATACTAAGAGGGAGGAGGTGAATCATTATCAATTATAATTTATCAGTTTTTACAACTTTACTTTCCAATCAAATAATAAACCCAATGAAGAGCAGAAGAAGAGATACATAGTGCATAATAGATATAAGTGGAAATCCACTCAATGTTTTTCTTATATAGTAAAAGATTTCATTTATAAGAAGATACAACTTTCGAGTTCTCCGTATCCAACTGGAACGAGGCTCTAAACCCCTAATTTACAAGATACAACCTGAAGGAATCTACAACTCCCTAGATTCTCCAGATCCAACTAGAAGGAGGCTCCAACCCCATTTCCATTGCCCCTTCCTTCCTCCCTTGAATATAAATGACATAATCAACCTGTTGGTGTCATTTTCACTGAAACATCATCATCATCAAACTGGGTCCACTTAGAAACTAGGTCCACATAGAAACTGGGTCCACATAGACTGTCACTGTCATTGTCATTGTCATTGTCATTGTCACTGTCATTGATACAACATAATCATAAAACTGGGTCCACTTAGAGAACCTAGGTCCACATGGGTCCACACATAAACCCCAACAACCACATAAAAACTTGGGCAAATAATCAACCTTCCATACTATATCAAACCCATAGCAATGATCAAAGCATCACCATAAGACTAGAAAATGCCATTCATAATATCTCCTTATCCTCCTAGTTCCTTCACTACCAAATTTGTACTAAGAGATAAAAAAACTTGTATACTTAAAAGATGTGAAAATCCATCCTGTATTTATAGTATTTCTATGCCTATTTTTATTTTCTGGGCCGACCTGGTTGAACTGCCCTCAATTTTGTGGCTCAGTTGTCAGACGAGAAAATTCATATCTCCTCATTCTTAGGTGGTTAGAGGGACTTCCATATACCATTGGAAAGGTCTCAAAATAATATTTCCAACCATGTAATTTGTTCTTCCATTTGAGTTATTTATGTAGGGTAAAAGTTCCCTCAAATATAGGGTATCCAAATTGACCACAAATAATTCTTTCAATAATCTTCATCTTGCAATATTGATCTTGGACATATGTAGGCTTCTTCACTTGACTGCTTCTTCTAGGGTTGAAATAAATGACAACCAATTTACAACATACCTCAGTATTAACCTTCTACAGTTATTCCTTATCTTTCTCAACCTTGGTTAGCACCTTTGTCATTGCTTCTGTGCAAAGTTATATTTCCTATGCCACCACTACCTACAATCCTTGTAAGGCTTCCATGGGTATCTATGGAAAGAATAAGTCCAAGTGACTTAGTAATTATTCATGTTCCTTCAAATTCAATGTAGGGAACTCAATTACTTCGAGCAAGATCTTCAAAATTTTGTGCCTTGATGTTATCTCTGGTAGGTACGAAGTAGTGGTCCTTGCTTCTCCGTTCGGGCTTGTCAGTTGGCCTTCCATGGATATTCTCTTTGGTGCTATGTTCACTACCTCCAACCGTTGCTACAATGTTTTCAACTATTCTTGCACCTTTTTGTTCAGCTCTTCCTGTAGCTGTGACACCTATTGAACTTCCTCCTCTATGGAATCCCTCACTTTGTATCCAATTATATTGATATAATCATCTATCAAGGTGTACAATGTTGGTGGTTTATGTGCTTTCATCTTCTTGCACAGAGTTGTTTCGGTCCCCTTACCCTTGTATTTCCTCTTTTCTCCTACATTTTGGACTGTCTCCTACACGTCCCCTATGTCATTTCCTTGTTCACCATATTTTGACTCATCTGGTTCTTCATCTTCATTGTCTTGTTCCTCTTCCTCATCAAGGTGCTTCGTTTCTTCAACTGGGAGTTTCCATTCTTCATCCCAGTCATTGGAAATAAGGCATACATCCTCCTTTTTCAACTTGTATCTAGTTGGAAGCCACTAGTGCATCATGTATCTTTTAGCTTGGATATACATGTGGTGCATCCCTTCTTTGAAGCACACAATATCCTGATAGTTCTCCATGGTATGGGAGGTGATGCATAGTGTGTGCTCTATGATGTGTCTGATTGTGTCAAAGTAGACATAGAAGGTGGCATTGTTGTCTTGTTGTCTCCCCTTGTGCATAATATGCCATAAGTTAACATAGCATGCTATTGCATGATCTTTGTGTGATGTTTTCAAAGATGGCACTCATCAAGTTCCCTCTAGGTGACCAATGCTATCAGTATGAGAAGCCATGCATAGTAAAAAAATTTCCTTTCTCCTGGGCCTCCGTGAAATCTATTAGAAACCGATTGACCAAAAATGTGGCCCAATTCATTTGGACCCCTTCTTCACACTTATCCATCGCTGCCATGACTATGGCAAGCACCTCTTACTTTTGAAATTTCCTTATTAATTTGCAGGCCAATACCTATGTTACAAATCTAACTACATCATCACTTATGCTGGCAACATCCAACCCTTTCTTCGCGCGAAATATGTTTTAATTCTCTTTCATACTCTCGATTAATGCCTTATCCCCAACCTTGTTTGAGAATAATGTTTTTGTATCCTCCCATGTTGTTGGCAAGCTCGTTATCCACGCAATCAGTTGCATGTCGATCGATATTGGTGGATCTTGCCATAAATTTCCTCCATGGATGTAGCTTGATAACAACTTAATGCATATTTTTATTTCTAGACTTCTGCCAAAGTGTAGGATTTATTACAAGTTTAATATCCCTAATTTTTCTAGCCCATCCGCCCAACTCTATGGCTCAACTAGTATTTCACATGTCCCTCGTATGCTTTTAGTTTGTAAATACTTGTCCTGTGCTAACTCGAGAAACTTATGTGCATATGTTATGTCATGGTCCAAAAAATTCAAAGCATCAACCTTGCCCATCACGACCCCTTCAATAATGACATTGGGTGGTATATCTGTCGTAACTAACAGGTACTTCATGTCCTTGGGAAGTCTAACCTATATTGTAGTTTCCTTTCTTGGTGTTATGTAATCCCTGGGAAACCTCGATTGTGAAGTCGAAGCTCTAGGTGTTTCCTCGAATTCTAGTGTGACTAGTAGTCATGTTTGGGAAGGTTTTCGTTCTGCGACAGCTGGTGCCCCAACTTTTAGTGGTGCCATTGTTCTTTGCGACTGATGTTCCCCTTTTTCGACTACAGAAATTATCTGTGTCGACTCTGGTTCACATGTGGTTTGCTCTATATTCTCATAGTGCTTATGAATGAAAATACATTTTCCCTGTCGACCCCTTCTTTGCTTTTATAACCCTTCAACAGTTGTCTGTGTACATTCATGCCTGAACTATCATTCTAATACATTATTTGTGTACTTAATGTGTGATTTAATGTTTCTTTGCTACCAAACCTTCCGTTGGATTTTTTCCTCATACCGTCAGTCTGTCACGATCCCTGGTGGATTTTTCCATTTATGACTATGCATCATCTTTATGCCTTGTCATTAATGCTTTTTAACCATCATTTCCACATTTTAATACCTTTAATGGTCTTGTTGGTCTTGTTCTGTGTAGTTTTTTCTATCTTACCTATTTTTCCACTGCACAGTGCTTCATTTATGCACATAATCTTCCTGTGCAATGCAATTTCATTTGTTTGCATGACTCACTTCTTCTGCACACTTACTGTCATTGTAACTTAATTTTTTTTTCCTATTTTTCCCTTGTTTTTTATTTCTCTTATTCCACTTTTTATTTCTTTGTCTTTTTCCTACTATAATACACTACTATGATATATTCATTCTTGCGCAATTCAGCCTAGTGCACAGATGGTCGACCATCCCTATAAATTTTTAGTCGACTTTCATTCACCATTCGTCCCAAGACTTCACCATTCAATTTTTCCAACTGCACAACACTTGTCTCTATCACATACTTAATTACGTAGGGTCTGAAGCAATGAATTCAAAACTTTCCTAGATGTTGCATGAACTTGTTATTGTATGGTAATACTAATTTCCCCACTTGAATTTTTTTTTGTTTAATATGTCTATCATGCCATGCCTTTTCTATTTCATTCTGAACTTGTGGATGGAACACTATGACAAATTGGTCTTACTCAAGCTGTAGCAACTGTGACAATCTGTTAAGAACTAATACCAAATCTGAAGATATAATCAATACAATTACTGAATACACAATAGATCCACAAAGCAAGATAGAAGAAACCACACAATATTATTACCAAACCCTTGAGGTAGGACAACACCATACAATGGATCCTATTATGGAAGAGATCCTCTCCTGTTCACTTGCCTCTTTGAGG
>SNQJ01S0082988.1:50966-65237 GCA_010110895.2 Picea sitchensis
CCTG
Organism: Picea sitchensis; assembly: GCA_010110895.2. Lineage (NCBI taxonomy): Eukaryota > Viridiplantae > Streptophyta > Pinopsida > Pinales > Pinaceae > Picea > Picea sitchensis. The sequence goes on from SNQJ01S0082988.1 coordinate 50,971, forward strand.
AATGGCCGAATGCAGAGGAGAGTTCGAGTCCAAATGCACTGAATGTAGAGGAGAGTTGAGTCTGAATGCAAGTGGGTGCTTGTGTTGCCATCAATGCCAAAGGGGGAGATTGTTGGCAAATATTTAACAGACAGTTAACAACAGTGAATGCTTGTCATTGATGGAAACAGTGAAGATGACAGGAAAACAGAAGACAAGTTCAGAGAGGTGAATGATCGAAAGTAGTGAATGATCGAAGGCAGAAAATGAGAGAAAGGTTGAAGAAGAATCTCTGATCGTTGAAGAGAGAGACAGATCTCAGTCGTCAGATCCGAGCGCAGGATCCTACCATCATTGGATCAAGGATAAACTGCACACTCTTTAAAATACAAGGAGAAGCGGGTGTAATCGCGATTTGTGAAATCACGATGCAATCTGAGCCATTAGATCAAGCTTTGATCTGGACCGTTGATTCCAGTCAATGGAGAGGCATCGGGGATCGAGATTTGGACATGACAAAGACTATTGACATCAGGAACCCCAATTTTGCGATATGCGATATCACGATTCAATTGTAGCCATTGAATCGAGAATGAATCTGGACCATTGATTTAACTCCTTATCGGAGTTTCGTAGATCGGGACTTGAAGGTGTCGAGAACTCACACGGCGAAGTGGCGAAATCGCGAGAAGATCTGGGCCGTAGGATCTGGGGGAAGTATGAAGGACCAATAGCCGTTAGATATGGTGAAGATGCAAGGCAGATATGATAGTCATGGTCTATTGGATCAATAGGACGCATGGCGAAAGATCAGAGCACCACAAAGACTCCATTTCGAAGTTTTGCAGGTCAGGAAATTCAAAGGAAAGAGGCTCAAAATCGCAATATGTGAATTCACGAAAAGATCTTAGCCGTCATATCAAGGTTTGATCTTGACCGTTGATCTGACTCCATATTGGAGTCTCAGCTATCGTGACTTGGAGTGATGAGACCCTTCATCACAGGAACTGTGAGATGCGAATTCACGAAGAGATCTAGACCGCCAATACGCCAAGATTCTAGACCGTTGATCCAGCTCCATCTCAGAGCTTCGCCTATCGTGACTTGGAGTGATGAGAACCTCCAACTAAGGAACAACGAGATGCGAGATCTAGAAAAGATCTGGACCGTCACCAATGACCGTGACCGTCACCAATGTTGTTCCCCCGGATCTACTATATTCTCGACAATTCCACTGCGACGAAGACATCCTCAAGGGATTAACTACCTCTGATTGCTCATGGGATCTGCTCCATCACCAAGCGCTCTTTCTCTCACAATACGCCTAAGCGCCTCTTAGCCAAAACTCCATATACGCAATCGAATCCAAAGATTTTATCCCATCATGGAATATAGACTGGTTCAATCACCCTATCCCTGCCCCCGATGCTTTCAAGGAAGGTAATATGGCCAACATTTCCCCCACTGTCAAAATTGATATTTCCATCAAACTTGGCATCATAGAGGAAATCACCATCGACACCGCATGCTCCCCTGAATTACTCATCGCTTACAAATCTCTCTTCCAGGAATACTAGGGAAAAATTTTCTGGTCATACACAGAGATGCCCGACCTCAATCCCTCTATTGTCAAACATCATATAGACACATGGCCTGATATTATCCCTGTACGAAAAAAGAAACGTCCATTACACCCATCCAAAGCAATGACCATCAAAGCCGAAATTGAAAAATTACACACTGCAGGGTTCATATACCCCATCGCATATACGTCATGGCTCTCCAATCCTGTCCCCATTAACAAAAAGTAGGGAACTATCCGTGTCTGTACGGATTTTCGAGATCCCAATCACGCTTGTCCCAAATAAAATTTTCCAACACCCTTCATTGACCAAATTATTGATGATTTTGTCGGCCACGAGGCTTTGTCCTTCATGGATGGCTTCTCTGGCTACAACCAAATTCAGATCCACCCAGCCAATCAATACAAAATCACATTCACTACCCCTTGGGGTACCTTTGCATATTGTGTCATGCCTTTTGGCCTCAAGAATGTTGGAGCCACTTTCCAACACACCATAACATACATCTTTCATGATCTGGCTCAAATCATTCTCGCCTACTTGGATGATCTCACCACTCGATCCAAGAAACACACTCAACACTTGGCTGACTTACGCATTGTATTTCACAGGTGTCTTCAGTACAATATCCACTTGAATCTCCTCAAGTGTGTATTATGCATCACCATTGGATGCCTCCTTGGGTTCATTGTCTCCCAACACAGCATCATAGTCGACCCCTCAAGGTCCAAGCCATCACGAAAATTCCCACACCGTAGAACTTACGCCAACTGCAGAGCCTACAAGGCAAAGATAACTTTTTACATCACTTTGTCCCCGATTATGCCACTCGAGCACATGGTTTGCTTCACCTCTTACATCATGATATCCCATTCCAATGGGACGAACATTCCCAAAACGCTTTTGACGATCTCAAAGTGGCCCTCTCCAATGCCCCATTGATTAGTCCACCCGACTATGACCGCGACTATATCCTCTACTTATCAGCCTCAGTTGTCTCTGTAGCAGGAGTTCTTGTCCAATTAGGAGATGACGACCGAGAGCATGTTATCTATTATGTTAGTAAAAGCCTTTCAGGGCCACCCTTGAAATACAATCACAAAGAGAAAATCGCCCTTGCAGTTGTCCTCGCAGTCCAGAAACTGCGCCATTACATCCTTGTTCGAACTACCAAGGTCATAGCCGATTCCAACCCAATCCAATACTTTCTCAGTCATCGGAAAATTAATGGAAAATTTTCCCGATGGATCGTCATCCTTCAGGAATACGACCTTGAATTTTCAACACCTAAGAGCAAGAAATCCCTCGTACTTGTCGAACTCATTACGATATTTCCTTTTGATACTACCAATATCCCTGTCAATACCGAATTCCCCAATGAATATCTCTTTTACATCCCATCGAATGATCCTTGGTACGACGATCTACTCGTCTACCTCTGAACAAAAAAGTTCGGAAACCACCTCTCTAGGGATGATCGTCGACGTATTCAACACCAGGCCCCTTGATACCTCCTTATCGACGATATCTTATATCGGTGAGGGATCGACACCATACTTCATCGATGTTTGACCATTGACAAAGCCAATAGAGTCTTGAATGACTGCCACAACGGCCATGCGGTGGCCACCTCTCAGGGATGTCTATTGCTCAGAAAATCATTCGACCAGGCTATTTTTGGCCCACATTATTTCACGACTGCATCCACACCATGAAACGATGTGACAAATGTCAGCTATATGCCAACAAAGCAAGAGCACCACCCACTCTTCCACACTTAGTCATTACTGCAGGCCCCTTTTCCAAATGGGGCATAGACTTTATGATTTGCAACCCTCCATCTAGAAATGGACACAAATACATCGTCGTCGCAGTTGATTATTTTAGCAAATGGGCTGAATCCATGCCCACTTTTAACAACATTGCTGACACTGCGGTGCATTTTTTATTTAACCACATCATCTCCAGCTTTGGATTCCCCCTATAGTTAACCTCTGATCACGGGAAACACTTCGAGAATGAGATTTTCGTCGAACTCTCTTCCAAGTTAGGAATCTCACATGATTTCACCTCCCCATACTACCCTCAATCCAACGGACAGGTAGAGGTGGTCAACAAGGTCCTCAAAACCATGTTGCAGCAAACGGTAAACAAACATAAGACTAATTGGCACCTTATGTTGTTTTCCACACTGTGGGATTATCGCATGGCAGTTAAAACTGCCACTAGTTTCACACCATTTCATCTAGTCCATGGGGTCGAGGCCACTCTCCCTATCGAATGAAAGATCCCCACATTACACACCGTTATTGAGCTATTACCCGATGTTGTTCTGATGGAACAACGTTTGCTGAACTTAGAGTCCCTAGATGAGGTTCATCGATCTTCATTACAGAACAATAAGGCAACTAAAAAATGGTCGAAGGCCACCTTTGATCACCATGTCAACCTTCGGTCATTCAACGAAGGTGACCTCGTTCTTGCTTACGATATTGCTCATGATACCTTCGGCCATGGAAAGTTTGAATCGTTATGGCATGGACCTTATATCATCCAACATTGCCTCACTAAAGGCGCATACATCCTGGCCTCCCCTGAAGGCCACCCACTCAAGGAACCCGTCAACGGGTTGTACTTAAAGAAATTTTATGCCTGAGCATAGCCATGCTACACTAGGATTTTTCTTTTTGTAGAGTTTTTAGTCTTATTTTTTCTCCGTATCATGCGTCTAATCCATCATTGGTGTTATTGATATATGCCTCCTCCATCATCCTCCCACATCGGTTACGCCGATGGAGCTAGCCATTGGACACATAATCTCGCTTTGACCACTTGGGCCCTCCATACCCCCACGCATGAACTCCTCTAGTCTAGCAGGATATGCCTAGGCTTAGCTACCAACAACCAAGAAGAATACATAGTTGTCATTGGCCTCCTTTCCGAGGCCAATCGCCGCCATATTCGTCACATTAGCGTCTTACTAGATTCCCAACTTGTCGTCCTCCAACTCAATAATGTGTACCATGTACGTGATCCATGCCTTTTCTACAAATACCTGCAAGTTAGAATTTTATCTCGACATTTTGATTCAATCACATTCACACATATTCCACAACAATACAATCAGATAGCATATAATATGGCTAACCTGGTATTATATTGGCATTTATCCCATCAAGTTACCATTACACATACATAACTCATCAAAAGTCTGTCATAGCATATAGATTAGACATCATCAAAAGCAATAAAAAACATCAAACACATGTGAACATCACAAAGATCCCAAAATGTATATCCATATATATATCGGTCAGTGTGCCATCAATGTTTACAACAAAAAATATAATACATCAAAGTACAAACATTCGTAGGTAAGTGACCATCTCACTCCTATAAATACAAAACTGGTGTCACTACACCATATACAAAATTGGCTTGCAAGCCTCTATAAATACAAAAACCATATAACAAGGCACTCATGGTGCCTCTAGTGCACCACCAGCTAGTCCTCCCTCTGGCGGAGGTACCCCACTAGCTATCGGACCCTCAGACCCTAGGGGAAACCGCCCAGTCATAGCTTCTCCTGCTATAGCTACTCTACAGATCAGACTCCATGACTCTGTCGAAAGACCAATACACTGCTCTAGGACCCCCTCATCCTGTATGCGCACCCACATACCCTCGAGCACTCCCTGAAGCACCGCCTCTAATCGACGGCGAAAATCCTCAAACTCTCCCCCGGCCCCAGCCAGAGGAGAATGTGACGGACCTGCACCAGGGTCATCATAGCGACGTCTCCTAGTCACTCTCTCATCATCAATGGGCCTTGCCCCAACATCCTCACGTCATTGTCTCTCCCCTGCCTGCGACTCTCCCCGCGGTGGTCTCACTGGCCCCTGACGAGTCGACACCCTGATCAACTCCACCTCGCTCCCACGAGGCCCCACATCTGCACACATCACAAACAAGTGATAGCATCAACATCCATCCATCCATAAAATATATGTTATTCTATCTAACATATCAAAACATCAAATATAACATCATACCTCTGTGGTCGAACACCTCTCCTGAGGGTAGCACCATATCTGGATCATCCCAGAAATCCACCCCAAAATATGGATATCGAAGTATGATCTGTGGCATATGATGCCACACCTATGCAACCTCGACCGTGAAATAGTGGCCACCCTCCCCACCACCGTCATGAACCAATATCGTCGCCCACCACCACAGTCGTGGCTTGCACACACTAGGTGTGCCCAAAATCACTCTAGGGCACAACATCGACACCCTCTCCAAGAACCATGCTACCAAGATGGAACCAAAGGAAATTTTTCCTGAGTCATCACCTCAACACCTATCAATATTCCCTACCATCTTGGAGTGGAGCATCAACCCCTAGGAAAAATGCTCACCCGCAAATTACCTCTGCATAACCCTTAGCTGACCCCCATTAATCTACTAAGTCGCGAGAGACCCATAGACTCTCATGATCATTGCTACCATGCAACGATGCACAAGGGCATACATCACCCCAATACTCACCATGAAACTCGACATAAAGTTCTCCCCAGAACAATACCTCCAGGCTAAGACAACCAACTACCCATCCCTAGGTAACACGGGCTCCACGGTAACGGGGTTCCCCAAAAAGGGAGCCCCATCATAAAATATACAACCTCCACTACAGTGAAGTCCAGTTTCTCACCCCGCACCATGAAGCAATGAAGATCCAGACTCCACATCGAAATCAGGAACTGCAATAAGTACTCTTGTGCCCACACTAACGAACACTCAAAAAAATTCAACAGCCCACAAGATGCCAAATTATCCCGGACAACCGGCTCCTCATCCCTCATTGCCTCCCTCAGGCGTGACCAATCCATTGTCCAAATGGTCACCTTCATCCACATATACAGTATTTGATCAGCCATCACAACCCATAAAAATATCAAATTCTCCACAAAAGATAAATTTTTACACCCATTTGCTTTGCCTCAAAGGCGCGACATTTTTTCCCATAGGCGTACACCTATGTGCTCCTGTTCATCCCACATTCGTGCACTCATGTGATACTGTTGGCCATACAGGGGTGCACCCATGCACCCCTATCACACATACAAATGAACATCATAACACACATGTTCACTACACAGTTGTGCACACATGCGCAACTGTCAGGAACACAGTCGTGCATGCATGTGCTTATGTGCTTCGAACATGCACACATTACCTGTGCGCTTATTCTTCCCCTTCCAGCGCCCCCGTGTGCATCTCTCTCTCAATTACAGACACTCACTCGTGCGCGTGAATCTTTCGATCACCCGTGCACTGGGGGGCCCACACTCACAAAATCCCCTGTACGGTCATCCGTACAGCCCCTGCCCAAAAAATAAATCCTAGAAACTATGAAGGAGGATGCGACCGCTAACCTGAAACTCGCTGACCCCAAATCGGCTGGCTCGATCTCCCAAAATATCCAAATCTCTCCTCAAATCTCTCGTCCAGTCACTTTGGTAGCAGGTACAAATGAGGTGGCAATGTGGATCCTACAACTATATATAGTCCCTTTTTCCAAAGTTCCATACTCCATTCTAGGAGCTCCAAACGCCCATTTTCTGATCCATCTTCAGCCACGGGACCAGGATCCTGCCACCTACACTGGCACAATCCCTGGACCACCATCCATCCTCGGCCCCCGGGGAGCATTTTTCTCACATCACACCCAGGTACGCATGCTTATGTTCAAAATTATCAAATAATCGTTATATGCTTCATCTTCAGATATTGTTCATGTCATGTATTTGGTTTTCATGTGTGCAGGTACTTGGTCACCACAAATCAGAACGACCCTTTCAGGTATAACATTGCTACTGGCATGTAATCATTCCCTCTAAATATCAATTGCATCTCCTGGTCACATCCTCTGATATTTTCCTCTAAAGTCCCCTTATCCGGCTCTGCAATACTCACACCTCTATTGAGTTTTAGTACTGCCACCCAATAGCACTCTCCCCCGCATGAGTTGTCCCATTCATAGTCCCCCTTGCACTTTGACAGTCATGTTGTTTTCACCCCCTAGGGCTGGGAGTCCTCCTAGTCTTTGCATTCCTAAGAATTATCCGCATGCTCCTTCTCCTCATTCTGCTAACTTCCCCATAATGGAATCCCACGTAATCTCATCTCAATTCACCCTTTTTTACTACACCTCCATAGTATCAATATCCCTCCATCTGATCCACCATCCGTTTTCCCATCTGCAGATTGTCCTCCATTCATTTCACCTAATACAGAAACCCACCTATGGGGCCCCCACCCTCCACCTTCTTTACACGCAACTTGCGCTCTCACATGCCAAGCCATATTGCACTGGGGCACCCGTTTCTTTATCTGTACACTTCTCCCAACCAATTCTTTATTTATTTTGGTAACTGTACAAAACCTTTATTTTTAGCCATTATGTAGTTTTTTGTCATCACCTTTGGCGACATTCCTTTTTTCTAGCACAAGCAACCCATGCCGCCATTGGTTGGGGAATACATTATCTCCTACTCCTGATTGACATCGTCCATAAACCTCGATCATCCAACAACCCATCTACCCCTGATCTCTGAGTTTGCCTACTTTGTCACGCATCTGGAACACTTTAAACCCAATCTAGTCATCCCCCTGACACTAGATTCAGTTTCACAGTTGTTGCCACTTATCCTTCGCAAATCTCCCAACGAAGGGAAGTCTAGAGTCTCCCCATCTTTCGACTCTGTCCATGTTCCTCCTTAGTTCTTGATTTTACCCAATGGATTTCATGAAGCCCTTTTCTTCATAGAGTTGTGTTTCCCTTTCTGTTGACATCAACACAGTTCCCAGAAGGGTGACAATATCTTGGCTCTCATTACCTTTATAATGAGGAGTCTCGGACGAAATAGAGAGAAACATCATTTCTCTCTGATGTCATTGACCCCCGTGACATTAGACTTCAACACTTTATCATGTGGCGGTGGGTCTTACTTTGCGACTATTGCAGTTGTTTTTATATATGCCGAAGACCTCTGAAATTTGATAGACTATCAATGTCTGCGTATCATCGACACTTCTCACAGGTGTCCTTACCTTTTTCAGAGTTTGTTCACCATCAAAATTTTCCTCTATCATTATCAAACCACCCTGGAGGGCTCTGCAATGATCTACGTCAACACAGAACTTCAGTTACTGTATTATATATGTTTTAGTTACATGACACAAGCACGGGGCATGCCCGTCTCGTTTGTACATAGTTTTATTTTTTCACCCCTTGCAAAAGGTTTGGGTCTTATAGGTTCCCCTCTCCTTCCAATGGATCGCTCTTGATACTCCCCTCAACACTCTTTCTTACATAGGTACGCTTAGTAGAATAAACATTGATGTATTTCAGCTATACATATGCTCCTAACCTCACACATCAGGGGGCATCTGTTATCACCGGTTATGGTTACAGGAATCCGACATCTTCAAAACACCCATTAGTTCACTCGTGGAACAAAAATTCATTTCCAAAAGGTCCAAAACTATACAACCAATTATAAAATTAGCATGCGCTAAGACTACACAGGGAGCGTGCACACATGCACCATCTAGAAATGCAAGAAAAGCGCACATGCACCCGATGCATGACTGTGGACGCAAAAAACCACGCACCCCTCAGAACGATGCATTTATCATATTGGTCGGCCTTCCACCCATTTCTAGTTTAGCTTCCAAGCCGATTTGACACCCAAATATTGGCTGAATCCAACTGGGGGGCTGGTCAAAGACCTAAGGGTGCCCTAAAGGGCCCCTTGTTCACACTAAGAATTGGTTGCATAATGCCTCAAAGCTATGCTATAAAAGGAAGCCATGGGTGCACTATATTTCTAAAGAATTCATTTGTATTGTTATGTTGCTTATATTCTCTTAGAGAATCCTCTTTTCTCATCAAGAGTATACAAGCACCATTTCATTTATCCATTCATATCACCTCTTGAGTGAATGTGCTTTGGATTATATTCACCATTTCATTCTAGTTTATTACTTGTAAGAAGAGCTCAATATTTTCGGGTCCAAGAGACCTCCCTTGGAGGAAGAGGGGACCCATATATCTCCCTTTCTCTTTGGTGTTTTCCCACTAATACAATCCTATCCATTGGTGGCATAAGTGTTGTTTATTTTTTATTTTAATTTTCTTATGCACTCTAGTTTTTTTTATTATTATTGTTCTTATCTTAGTTATTTGTTTATTCCTTATGATTGATGTTTCTAATTCTTGCATTCACTATTGTCTTTCCTAGCTAACCCAACTGGGCTTGTAAGCATCCCTATTTTGTTCATTCAGGTGATAAAAGGGACGCAACACCATCCTTGCAAACAAACAATTATACTACGAGATAGAACAAATGAGGGCAGAGAAGAAGACTATAGCATAATGCTTGGAACCTCTGGAAAATGAATCACTCACGTTAATAGGGGGATTGGTTGCGATGCAGGGCATGGTGAAGCAAGATGATAAATACTGTGAAGAGAAGCTTTCGACACTAACAAAGAAGTCGTAGAATAAATATTGAAGAGGGAGGATGAGGCAAGGAAAGAAGTCACTACAACCAATGGGATATTGCAAAAATTTATGGAGTCATGGAAGAGAGTGACACAATAGGCCTGAGTGGCTCGGGACGAGCCACAACTGAGTGTTGGGGGCCTATTGGACAAGCATTTTGGATGCAATTTGGAGAAATATCCTAAGGGTTGAGGAGATGTGCAGTAGCAGAGGAAAGAAGAGAAGGCAATACTAGAGTGCGCAATAAAGGCACATTCAGGATCAGAGGGCGCAGTAAAGGCACATTCAAGATCAAAGTGCACAGTAAAGGAAAATTTGGCGGCACATAAGAAGATAAAACAAGGGAATAAATCAAGGGAATAAAGAAAGAAAATAAAGCAAGGAGATAAAGCAAGAAAAAAAACATGCAGGAGAAAAGGAAGGAAAACCAGAATGAAAGAGCAAAGGCAGGAAAAGAACGCATGAACCATGTGTTATCATGAGGTTTAATGAGTCATAATGAGTTGTCATAGGGTTTTGATCCCTAAACTCTTTGTATAAATATGTAATGGGTTGGGAAGAATAGGTTGTTGAGTGAATAGGGGGATGAAGAATAGGTTGTTGTTGTTGTTGCCGAGAGACTAGATTGAGAATGAGAGAGAGTCTATGTATGAAGGTTTAGGGGAGATTTTTCAGAGAGAGGCTTGCACGACAGAGCAACTAGGAAGGATGGGGATTAATATCATGATGTATCTATTGTAGCATAGTGCACAAGATTGAGATGATTTCATAAATAATAATAAAGAAGCCAATCGTTGTGGATGTAGACCAAGGATTGGGTGAACCACATTAAATTATGTGTTTGAATGTGTCTTTTATGTGATTTTTCATGGATGTTTTCATTTTATGCATGATTAGTTCTATCTCTATATGCGATATGAGTGTTACGCAGTAATTATAATTGTTCGAGTGAATGGTCTAAGTCACAATCTGCGTTATAATGGTGATGTATACTGATTTTACGAATTAATCAAGGAATATGAGACACTAAATATTGTGCACATGGTATATAAGTATCCATGAACATGTTGATAACTTCACATCCCCTCATATCTACAGAAACTTGATTCTTGCATTCCTAGTAGATACCTCGGGTGAAACTTCACTTGCATGCATGTGATGTCGAAAAGAATAGTATCTGAAAGATTTTGTTGATTAGATAATTTAAACCTAGGGTCTTACAACCATGCATTAACAATATGTTTAATATAGATTTGATACATTGTATTTAAAAATATGTATATTAATTTAAAAAATTTAATTATATATAGATATAGAAGTAAATAAATTTCATCAATGGTTAAGTGGCATCTATGTCATTTGTCACTTACACAAAATAGTGAAATTTGAAAGCTATTGTGTGCATTTTACAATATAATAAGAGGTGAGATGTGAAATATCCATGCTCAATATGATGTTAATAGATAGCATCTAAAAACGTTAATAAAATAGTAACAAAAAATATTATATATATATATATATATATATATATATATATATATATATGAGATTGAACTTATAAAATTAAATCAAATTTAAAAAATTATTGTGATTGTTAGAAATAGTGAGAAATTTAGCGGTTGGAGTGTTTTTTATTAACTTTATTCATCATTTTTTGGTGTCTTATTTTTTCATAATTGAATTATTTTCGATTTTCTATCTTATTCAATTTTATTCATAGTATTTTTACGCCTCTTTTTTAATGTAGGTGGGGATTAATAAAGAAAAAATAATTTAATATTATGTTTTTCTCTATTAATCCTCCCACCCTATTATGATCCTCCCACCCTATTATGAGGAACAATTTGTTTTTTTGTTTTTTAATAGCTGTGAGTGTTTAGTAGAATCACTACAAAATGTGAAAGTATTATGTTATAAGTTGTTATATGATTTATATAAAAGTCCACAAAGGTGCAATGACATTCACAAGTTTGACCAATAAACCTACCTTTTAATGTAACACATAATAGTTTTCTTCATGTGTATTTAACAAATAAAAAATAAAATTTGAGAAAAAATTGTATTTAGACAAATTTAATGTTTTTCAATATTTAATAAAATCTAAAGTTAAAATAAATCTATTTTCATATAAATAAAACTTAATAATCCACACAAATATTATTAATAAAAGGTATTGTCTAATTGTTCTACATTTTTGTTTTTTTGGTCAGAATCCGACAACATAAGTCTGTACGAAATCACAACTTTTTGTTGTTTAAATTGCATTCTTGAATGTAGAAATGGATCCAGCGTGATAAAAAAACCTTGAAACACTCGAATTATACAAATTTAACCACTCAAATATGCAAATTCAACAATATCTTGTGGAATTTTAAATAAATATTCCTAGAAAATATATCCGAAAAAAGACAAAAACGTAACATATTTAAACTACAACTTAATTAAATTTCTTAAATTTAATTATAATCTTCTTTCACTTCAATTTTAATATCATTAATGATATGTTTTGTAAGTTTAACCTAGAGTGAAGATTAAAAGGTTACAAGTGATGTCAACTTGCTTCACCATATGGATACATATCTCACATCATGCCTAATGTGAGTTTAATATTTTAAATGTCATCCATATAATTAAAAAAAAAATGTAACTCAACAAATATACCAACATGCACTTCCAACCAGGTGTCCTTATCAGTCATTTTAATTATGGGGTACTGTGGAATGGTAGGTTTCACACATAACAATAATTTTCCTTATTGTAAGTGAGTCATTTTAATTATGGGGTACTGTGGAATGGTAGGTTTCACACATAACAATAATTTTCCTTATTGTAAGTGAGTGTAGTGTTTGGTAAGCTTGCAAAATTGAACCAATGCATTGTTTGATAGTCAACTATGTCATTTTACAAGTCAACATTAGTGAACTTATGTCACTTTACACAAATAGGCATTTTACAAGTCAACATTAGTGAACTTATGTCACTTTACACAAATAGGCAAACATTGTGTGGGCATTAATGATTGACTAATGTACCCAATACATTGTTTATTGCCTTGAAACCTTTGTTTTCTAGTTAATGTAAAGGCACAATAATATTAGGTTTAAATTTTAATTATTTATAATTTAAATTGAAATAATATTAGGTTTAAATTTTAATTATTTATAATTTAAATTGAAATTGATTTATTGGTTAAAGTTGTGGGTAAGGTGAGGTAAATATGTGTGTATATATATATATATATATTTTTTAATGTTATGAATTTTATAATAATATTGATGTGAAGTTTGATGATGTATTATTTTGTGAAAAAATATAGAACAAATTTAAAAGAATTTTATAATTTATAATTTTAAAATTAAAGATAATATATAATATTCTATTTATTTTATAGAAATAAGTTTTTCTTTCATTAAGAACGTGACTATAATCAGATATCTAATATATAAAAATAAGTTAAATAACATGAAAGACAAAAAAAAATCTTTCCACTCCAACAAAAACCACTTTCAACTCAAACAAATATAACATAAAAATACACCAATATGAGGCTCCTTTCACACTCAAACCACTACTTTTTTATAAAGATAAAACTAATAAAAATGAAGTTGAGGCTCCTTTCACACCCCAATTCCATGCAATATGCAATCTCCATATACACCAAGTAATGCATTAATTGATTGGAGTCATAATCATTGTAGTTTAGATGGATTTTTTATGGGTAGTTTCCCATCAAGCACACGTGGTAGCTTTCGATTTTTGACTTTTAAAAATTGAATGCAAGATATTTTAATCCAATWTTTTAAATCCCTAGATGATGGGAACAAATAATTGCACTACATTCTATATCTTTTACATGATCTACACCRTAGGGAGGTTGACATGTAAGTTTACGAGGTGGGGAGCAAGTGGGATGGGTGAACTTTTCAAGGAAATAGTTATAAAAGTGATAAATGATGTTACATGGTTTATTGTGTTAGTTTTAATTTTTTATATTTTTATATGTTAAAGGGAAGTTTACAAAAAAGTTGTCATTCATTTTATAAATTTATATATTTTAATTAAATTAAAAATGGTTTTTAAATTTATTATAATTGATATTAATATTGTATTTTTCAAATTGGTGATAGTATTCC
>SNQJ01S0082989.1:0-14603 GCA_010110895.2 Picea sitchensis
TCTTGAACTGATTCAAAATCTCAAAGTCTGCAGCCAAATATTCCACCAAACTAGGCCCCTTCAGGTTCTCTTCCATGCATTCAAATTTTGAATGATCCATTCTACACCGAGTGAGGAGAGAATTGTATTCCTCTTGATTGTATAATTTCCCTTTACCATCCCAAAATGGTGGGAGGCCCTTGATAAACAATTGTTCAAATGTATCTTTGAACTCTTGTATTCTCTGCTCCATTTGCACAACTTTGGTTTGAACCAATTTGAGAAAGTTGCATTTAGCGATAATCCTCCTGGCCCAAATGATCAGTGCATTTCTATCCTTTACCCCAATGGTCTGAAGATCAGTAGTGGGCATAGGATTCATCAAGTTAATAGCATTTTGGGCCCATTCTGATGGATTTTTTGCCAGTGTCTCATTAACAACAGTACATCTGCTTCGAGCAGTGACAAACATGCTATCTTTGTCATTTATAAAATTTAGGTAAACCCTGAACTTAGTAGCTTCAGAAGAAACATCATCCTAGAGTACATGTTTAGCTCCTTGCAAAAGTCCTTTACCCTTCAACCTCGTTTTCAATTTGTTCACCCTCTCTTGCAAATCTTGATTATCCTTTTGAAATTGGGCCATCCTTTCTTCCTTCGTTTTCATCTCTTGTTGCATCGTTTCTATGACCTCATTAAGGTTATTGACCTCCCCTATCTTCAATCTTACTTGGTACATAACCTAAACCAATCCATCAATGCTTGATCCATCTTTCATATTAGAAGATACAATGACAACCATATCTGATGTTGCTACCTATCCTTGTGACCAATTATCTTTCTCTTTTTCTAGCTACAACAATTTATCTTTGTAATTTAGTGCTTCTTGTCTGGATGTCTCCTTTTCTTTCTCTATAGAATATAGCTCTGATGTAACGACCCCCCCCGACCAACCTAAGGCTGGGGTACGCCACTCCAGAGCATCCACTCATGCTCTGACGCCAGTCGGTAACATTCCCAAGCATCAGACCGGTCCATGCTGCTCTAGGGAACACTTTCATTCCCATACTGCGGAACATACAGTAGCATACCCAGTAGTCAACTAAGCAATGCCACTTAAATATACTCTTTATACTGCATGCAACTAAAACATATACATACAACACTCTCGAAGAAGCTTTACATATAAACATAAACAAACCATTACTTTCTGTAACATATGAATTTTATATTAAAATAACAGTAACTACCGATATGCATCATTTACAGGAATTACCCATAAGCACACAAGCAATCATAATCACATATATGATAAAATCGTAACCTAGGCATGTAAATAACAAAACAACATATCAATATATCATACAATTGGTACTTATCTTAGAAATACTATCACCAACTACTTACAGACCGTCCACGAACCTCCTAGCCATAGACTACATTGTTCATCACTCTCAATAGTGAGTCACCCCCGAGATGGGACTAAACTCCACCCAGGGTAAAGGGATTCCTATCTAGGCTAAGGCTCATGGACAACAGGAAAGACTACATCTTAGGTGATCACTCAACTAACAACCTACAACCTCTCATTCCCCACATGCCTGTCCCACCCAAGGAAGTGTGCCCCTTCTCTGCTCAACAGTCCCTTGGCTGCCCCACTTCCCTTCCAGGGCTTCAACAACAAGCCGGACCAGAAGTCTCAGAGTGTTGTAGCTACATTTTAGCACCTACGAAAATCAATCCCCAACAATTATCTCACTTAGAGAACTGCTCACGGGCCTAACAACCCAATTCTTCAATCCCGCTCCAAGCTAACTAGGTACACCAACCAAAAAGGTCGGGGAGATAGGCCTCAAAAAGGTGAAATGGATGTCTCAAAGATAACAAAATGTATGAGTGAAATGGTCATGGAGTCATTGACTGGATAACTAAGTGTGTTTCAGAATCACTGTGAACTCTTTGTGAAAAGTGATGGTGAAAATGATGGTCGTTCCCCCATTCGTAAGGTATCTCTGAGAAAAATCCCCCCTCCTGAGCTAAGTTTCCCCACAATATGAATGCATGTCCCCAAATTGACACTTGTCATATCGTAAGTTACTTTTTTCCACTTGTCCCCAACTTTAGCACTTAGGATAAAATAATTATCCATACTTTATGTTTCAGGAAATATTAATATAATACTCCTCTGACTTTTGGCCCTCCCTTTCCCTACTAGTGAAGTTCAGTCCCCCATCTCTTTTATCGTGGTTAGTCTGTGTGCAGTGATGTATTTTATATTAATCACGAGTCATGTACAAAGTAGGCACATTGTCCCTTGACATCTAGGTGTTCCAGCCTAATACCATAACATAAGCATTCCATCTTATAATACTGGCTCACCAGCCTATAATGCATATCATATACATAAAGGTTCACTGACCTTGGTATTGCACGCACGGTATCCGCTGTCCTCAAGGTTGTGCACACTTTAGTTACTACACGCAGTATCCACTGTCCTCAAGGTTGCGTGCACTTTAGTTATTGCGTGCGGTATCTTACAAAGTGCATATTACATCATTTTACTGTGCAGTTCATGCGTGCACTATGCCACATGATGTGCATTATCAAATGAGGTCAAAACAACTCACTAGCTTAAGTATACTTATATTACATTTACAATTGGGTTTGATCAAGGGATATTACATCTGCTGTCTGTGGATGTTTTGTGGAGGACATTCAACTTCTTCTTTAGGCTTTGGATCATCTTCTCTTTGTCATCTAAAGAAGCCTTTACCCCTTGAGGGCCTTCAGATTCCAATCTTTTAACCTGTGTCTGCCAGGCCTTGTTGGATTCTTTCTCCTGCTTCAATTTTCCATCCAATTTTAGTGCATGTGTTGTTAGTCTTGAAGCCCTCAGACTCAAACTCAGGTAGTCTGAATATAACATGTCACTGACATTCCTATGGAATTTTACTTTTTCTGGGGCACCGATATTTTCATAATGCATCTTGATTTCAGACACTTTATCATCATCTGTTATTTCCATGTTAAATGTATTTCTTTCCACATCCCTGACTGAAAACAGGGAAGCCTTATGCTGGGAGATATTCTCTACCTTAAGCAAGAAGTCTCTTATTTCAGTATTGGCCATACTTCCCTTCACAACATATTGATTCATTAAGTCTTCTTTGGATTGGTAGACTGCCCCAGGTGTCTTTCCAAATACATGTTTCTTGCTGCTGAAAACCCTAGAGTTGCTTTCACTCTGTGGAATGCTTCATGTACCAGCCTCTTTGTTCTTGGTTACACTTTCCACCATCTCCATGCTCGTTTTCTCTTTAGGTTTGTCTTCTTCTAGGTCTACTATCTGAGATGATGGTGTGATTTTCATTTTCTTGAGAATATTTTGCTGACTACTGGCACCCAGTGCCTCTGAACTGCTCCTCTTGTTATAAACACTCATCTTTGGAGCTTTGAAAATCAACCTTGGGGAAGTTTTCTGTGACTGGGTCTGCTGAGGGGATGACCCTGTCTGTTGTGTGTGATCAGGTTGCAAAGTGACTTCCATGTCTACACATGTTTCCAAATTTGCTAGTTTATCAAATCCTTCAACTTTCTCATGCTCGTAGGGGCCTTGCCTACTCTACAACCTTCTTTTAGATACGATCTGGTGTGGGTCATATCTCCTACATTGTAACTGTGTAAACTTGAATCTACTTATTTTGGCTTGGATTTCAGGCAGACAGGATCTATCTTTTACCACAAAAGGAAATTTTAAATTAGATGCCTTGTGCGTTTTCAAAAAATGCTCCATCTCTAAAATAATCCTCTGTCTGATGAAATCTAGGGAAAAGACTATGGGAGTTAGGAATATAGGAAAAATATGAGGTCCTTCTTGATAACTATACACCCAAATTATAGTGGAATGCATGAATAACATCTAATCTCCCACCCTATTCTTTGGTTGTAAAGATATTTTCATTTCTTCCAAAACCCTTGGCAGGTCTGTGCCAAAGATGAGACTATACACCCTGGACATGATCTTGTTGATGAAAATAAGCATGTTGATCCTTTTGCATTCAGTCAAGATGAATGCAGCTTCAGGGAATTCATTCTTATTCGATCCTAGGAACATTCTCAACAAGTGCGTGTAGTATCTGAAGTGTTTCAGTGAATTGAAATTTACCAGTCGTTGATGCATATTATCAACAATGAATTTGTCAAAACGGATACAGACCAACTGACTAGATTCTGACATAAAAAAGGTCAATAGGAAACCCAACTTGACTTCTACTACAAACTTGTCGCTATCCAACCCTAAAATTTGACTAAGTAGGGAACAAGCCCACTGGACCTCAATAATCATGATGTTTACATTAATAGGTAACGACTGACTTTCAGAATGGTGTTCATGTTTAACAATGGTTTGCAGAAATAGGTTTTTTACTTCGGGGGGACATTCTTGATAGACTGTGATCATTTTCTCTTCCTTGAAGGGATCTGACACTGTGGGGGAAGACTCTGCTATATTGAGGGTGTGTAAAATTCATGGACTATCTATTTCGCATAAGACCTCTGACCCTAACTTATTCAAAATGACCTTTTCTTGCTACGAATATTGTTTCGCACACTAGCTTACAAACTCTGGGAAAGGGAAAACGACTTCTATGGTGTAAGGGGTAATGGAGGCTTGGGCCACTTTGAGGAAGGGTATTCATTTTCCAACATTGTCTAACAAATTTAATCTGGACACAGAAATGGGTGAGACTGTTATTTCTGTGTCAAATACGTCAGAATCCCTGCCAATTAGGGCTTCTTCTTTAGAGGCAGAGTTGTGTTCTTTCATGGATAAAATGATAGGGTTAGTGGCCATGATGAAAATACCTATAAATCGGTGGAGAAGGCTCAGAGCTAGTTCATTGTTGAGATTTAGTTTTGAATGGACGGTTTGTGCCAATTTTCTAATGGTTGAGTGCTTTGAAATATCATAAAATAATGATCAGGGCTCTCCTTTTATATGCATTTTTCAATATCGGGGGTTGTAAAAAACAGTTTTGAGTAGAACGCTTTTCGCCTCGATATGCCTCTAATGGCGCCACGTGTCTGAAAAATGAAATCGTGGTATTTTCCCCGGCCCTCCCTCGAACAATTATCCTCCGCACTACTTCATTGATTGATATGTGTCTTGGCCGTTGATCTGGGCTGCTTCAAGATTTACGGTCTGTCGGGTCCTATCAAGTTCCGATATCGGGGGTTGGAAAAAATAGTTTTGAGTAGACCACTTTTCACCCCGATATGCCTCTGATGGCACCACGTGGTCGTGCACCAAAACCACGATATTTTCCCGGGACTGCTATCACCTAATTAAACCTCATTCTATTTCATCACCTGATATGGCTGCTGGCTGTTGATCTGGGTTGCTTCAAGATCTATGGTCTGTCAGGCCCCAACTTTCACGCCTCCGTTATATTGGCCCTTTTCCGCCAGATGTAGCCTGGTCCTCCAAATCACGCTATATCTCTACACTGCTTTAGTCTTCTGCTAAATCTGAAATTTGTGGTCCATACAGAATTGTTATGGTGATAACATAGGCTCCAACTGGGGATGCTATCCTCCCCACAAGGTATCAAAGAACCGTAGACCTAGTTCCTATCCATTGGGACATGATTTATTTGTGCAATTTGAATCCGCTGATCTTTATTCAAAAACTCAAAATCGACCCAGCATAGCTCAGGGCATTCACCTCGGGATTCAACTATGATGCTTCTATTCCAACTTCTTTATGCGAAAACATAAAAATGATTATGTACAATGAATGGGTGGGGTGATGATTGTTCAAACAATGTAATTCTTGAGGAACCTTCCATTCACAGGCCCTCCTCTAAAGAGTTATCCATTACTCTCCTGTAACAAGTAGGCATTGCTCCCACGGTATGCTGTAATTTTGAACGGGCCCAACCATAGGTGATCAAATTTCCCATGTTTTCCCTTATCTTGATTTCTGACATCCCATTTTAGTACCAAGTCTCATGGTTCGAGGTCATCCACCTTGGTATGTCTGTCGAAATCCTCTTTGATTTTGTCTTGGTGCAGTTGAGTATTGTCGAAAGCGTTTTCTCTGGTTTGTTGTACACTGATGAGTTCATCCTTCCTTCTTCATCTGGCATCTGTCTCTGCATCTTTCTCCTGCAACAGTTTCATTACTGGCAACCCCAATGTAGTAGGAAAAATCACTTCAGTTCCATAGACGATTTGGAAAGGGGACGTGGAAATGGATCTTGTTGGGGATATCTTGTCAGCCCATAGTGCGTCGATGAGCTTTTTGTGCCATGCCTTTTTATTCCATTGCAACATTTTTTTGATGATTCTGACTAAGATTTTATTCGAAGACTCAACCAATCCATTCCCTCGAGGGTAGTATGATGTAGAATGACCAAGGGTGATATTGTAATCACTGCAGAATTTTTCTATTTTATTGGATTTGAAAGTTATTACATTGTCTGTTATGATCTTAGTCGGGCACTCGAACCTGGACATAATATGTTCTTCTAAAAATTGGATGATAACATCATCTGTTGCTTGTTGGGTGGGAACTGCCTCAATCCACTTAGTGAAATAATCTCTTGCTGTCAGAATCCACCTGTGTTGGGCTAAGGATTGTGGATGTATTTCCCCTATAAAATCAAGACCCCATTGTCTGAAAGGAGCTTCGACAGAAATGGGCTTCAAAGGTAGAGCTTGCAATTTTCCTTTTCCATTAAAAATTTGACATTCATGGCATTTTGAAACCTCTTTATAGACATCAAGAAAAACGTTGGGCCAATAGAACCCAACCCTCAAAATATTATGCACATTTGTCTTCCAAAAATGATGACCTCCACAGTCACCCTTATGGAACTCTCTGATGTTTTTCTCTGCTTCTCCTTCTATCAAAAAACTCAATAAAATCCCCCCTGGATCTTTCCAATATAGTGATTCATTCACTATACACAATTTTTTTGCCTTCAATTTCAAGAATCTGGCTTTTGTTTTACTAAATTCAGGAGGAGCCTGGAAAATTTTCAACACAAAGATGATATCTGCATACCATGCAGAGTCAATAAATTTTTGGGATATTTGTGGAGTCACCTTTTCCTCTTCTGCTATACTGTTTGACAGCTCCGCAGTGAAGTTTATTCCTAAAAGTTTGCAATTTTTCTGTGCCATTAGCTTTGCCAACCCATGTTCCTTGACCAACTTGGTAGGTTTGATTTCCAGGTCATATTATAACAACATTGCTATCCATTTTCCCCTCTTTCCTTTAGGATCAGGCTGGGTCAGGATGTCTTTCACTGAGTTGTTGGGTACATAAGCAGTAGTATGAGAATGTAGGATGTAAACTCTAAATTCTTTCAAGGATTTGACTAGTGCATATGCTTGTTTCTCCATGATGTCATATTTCAAAGGAGAATCCCTCAATGTCTTGCTGTAATATGCTATGGGTTTCTCAAAATTCTGGTCATCTTTCTGGAGTAAAACACCAGCAATTGTGTGTTTTGAGGCGAAAGAGAACAATATGAAATCCTTGTCAAAATGAAGGACTTGCAAGTACTAGATCCTTGTTCAATGCCACTTTGATGTATTCAAAGTATTTTCTTGCTTTAGGACTCCACTTTATTTCATTTCCCTTCTTGAGCATGTTTTTGATGTGTTTTATGATTTCAACCAAATTTGGGATAAACCTTCTCAGAAAATTTACTTTCCCCAAGAAAGATTGAACCTCTTTTATACTTCTGGGTATGCTAATTTTCAGGATTCCCTCAACTATACGAGGATCTACCTTTATCCCTTCTTTTGAAATAATGTGACCCAATAACTTTCCTTCTTCCATGGAGAAATTTTACTTCTTAGGATTCAACTAGATTTCAAACTTTCTACATTTTTGAAGCACCCTTCTAAGATGCTTGAGGTGTTCTTCATCTGAGGAAAAATACATGGTGATGTCATCAAGGTAGATAACAACAAATTTATATTTTTCATATTTAAAATCTATATTCATAGCTCTTTGGAACGTCGCCCCTACATTCATAAGCCCAAAAGGAATCTTGGCATACATAAATGTACCCCATGGTGTGGTAAATGTCGTCTTTTCCTAATCGTTAGTGTGCACCATAATGTGATTGTATCATGAGAATCCATCTAACATTGACATCTTCTGTGAATCCACCACCTTTTGTAAAATATGATCCATCTTAGGCAACGAGTAATGATCTTTTAGAGATACTTTGTTCAGATTCCTGAAATCCACACACAACTGGATTTCTCCACTCTTCTTTCTAACTGGCACCATATTTACCACCCATTTGGAAAATCTCAGGGACACTATGATTTTGGCTTCAAATAGATTCTTTAATTCTTTCTCAATCAGGGGTAGCAACAAAGGATTTATCCTTCTCAATTTATGTTTGAATGGCTTGTGATCTTCTTTGGTTGGGATAACATGCTGAATTATACTTGTATCATAGACTTTCAAATCATCATAGCTCCAGGAAAAAACAACAGGGAATTCTTTCATCAATTTTACGTACCTCTCCTTGACTTTAGGGTTAGTATTTCTGGATAGCTTACCGATCTTTAGATCCTCTTAGGTCCCAATATTGCAATATTCTACATCCCCTTCATTTATTATAATCTTTGGACTTCTGGCCACATCATTATTATCAAAGAGTTTCTCTAATGGGACCAAACCTTTAGGAATGATGTTTCTCTTTAGTTGAACGATATCTCTTCATACAATCTGATTGTCAAAATACCCCTCCTTTGTGAAAGCAACTACATCCACCTCATCGTCACAGTATTCATCATCAATGTTCAAATTCTCAAACTCATTCTCCATATTGAGGAAACTTTCTATCTGTTTATCATCCTCAAAAACTTGCCAGTGCTTCATATTATCTGTTACTACTGGCCTATACTTGACCTCAACCTTGTAGCTTTTTTCAGGGAAAATTGGAACTTTGAAAACTGTTGCTGAAGTAGCCAAGGCATCATGGACCTGGTTCTATTCTCTTGGAATTGCTGAAAGATTACATTCTGGAAACTCTTCAAGGAGGTCTAGTACCAGATTTCTATAAGCCCTCAGTCTGGGGTGTTTTTCTTGGTATATGCCTTTGATTTTGTTTATAATTAGCTCAGAGTCTCTATGTACAAGAATTCTTTTGGAACCCAATTCTTTCAAGACCTTTAACCCCAATATTAATGATTCATATTCAACCATGTTATTTGTGCATTCAAAAACAAGCTTATAAGAACATAAATTTGAATCTCCTTTGGGATGATTGATCCAAATGCCATCTCTCACTCCTTCTCTATAGGTAGCTCCATCAAAACTCATCTTCCATAGCTGATCTTCTGCTTCATCCTATTGTTTTGAGTCTTCCTCAATTTGCTGATCAGATCTCCCCTTGCTGAGCATGTTAATTTCTGGTTCTTCCTCTTCGCAACACAGGTCATTGAAGAAAATAGAATATCCCAAGTCAGTTTCCATGGAGTATATGGGATGATTACTAGGCTGTAACTTGTTTCTCACCATGTATTTGAGCAAAACTTCTTTGAGCAACCTTCTGGATTGACCAAAAATAGGGATGGTGGCATATGACATGTCCATCTGGAAGGTTCCTTTTAATTTTGCAGCCCAAGGTCTTGACAACAACATGATGAATTTGGGAGGGATGTTAGCCACTACTACATCCATGACCATGTTCTTTGCTGGAATTTGTGCCAAAGATACCACCAGATATTTGATAAGACCTAGGCATTTCATCTTCCTGGAATCAAAAGAGAACAAGTCTTTGTAAGGCCTGGTGATGTCCAAACCTAGTTGGTCCATGACCACTTTGGGCATTAGGTTATGAGATGCCCCTAAATCCGACATGGAAATTTGTAGAGTCATATCATGGAATTTCAGGCTAACATAGAAAGGGGGAACTTCTTCGTTATCACCATTTTATTCTACTCTTGGTCCGAATAATATGGCAGGGTGGTCATCTTGTATGTTCAGGGTATTAGAATCTTGTTCTGTTTTAAGCATCTTGATGATCTAATTTATATATTCACTATTCTTGATTAATTCATTAAATGGTACATAGATTTTGATCTTTGCCATCTCACTTTCAAAATTAAAAGAGGATGAAGTCTTCTCGACCTCTTTGGTGACCGTTTCTTTCCTTGCCTCCAATATTCTCTTCCGTGGTTCTTCTTTATGCTTTCCTTTGTCCACAATAGCCTTTTTAGTAGAACCCTTTGCAGTAGAGTCTTTTTTAGCTGAATCTTTTGCAGCAGAATTGTTTTGGGCGGACTTGAAGAAGGTATGTTACTTTGATATTCTTGGCGGGGTTTCCCTTTGGAGGATTTGGAGGTACCCTTTGATTTCGAAGGTTGTATTGTCTTTGGAATTGCATGATCTCAATTTGAAATCATGTTTGGTAATCTTCTATTTCTACTGACAACCTTTCCTCTTCATCTTGCAAAAAGATCTCACTTGCATCCATGAACTGGTCTTGTTCTTCTTTAGTTAAAAACACTTATGTTTCTTTATCATCATATTAGTTCATGTTGTCTTCAAAATATCCATCATAATTTTGATCTATATAATTATTTTGAAAAGGAGGCCTTATTTGTTGATCTCCCTGATTTCCTTGATTTCCTTGATTTCCCTGATTCGCCTTATCTGATTGATTTGCTTGGTTCCCCTGATTTCCCCGATTCCTTTTATCTCTTTGTCTAATTTGGGGGATAGTTGGTCTCCTCGGATTTATTGGTGGACCATCAAACTATTCTCTAGGGTTAGACCTATTACCCATAGTCATCCTTTCCATCATTCTCTCCATGTTTCTAATCATTGCTTCAAACTTTTCTTCCGATGTTTGTGACATTGAAGGTTGTGATTTATCCCGAGTTATGTTTATGTCCCTGCTAGAATTAGTTTTCATCTTCTCTGAATCCATTAGGTTCACTTCAACTTCTATGACATCAGTCATCATATCATCCAATGTGGCAGATATTCATTCTCTTAATAATAAAACAAAGTCACTTTCAAAAGAATCAACATGTCTGAGTTGAGCAGCTTTAGGGGGGGGTTTACCTCAGTAGGAATCACATTATAGACCTTCATAAATCTGGCTAAAAACTCCTGCATTGTTTCTTCAAGTGATATTTTCATGTTGTTGTACTGGGTCAACAATTGAAGGGGATTTTTATTATCTCCCTATTTTGTAAGGAAGATTGTTTCAAAGGCCTCGAAATATGCGATACTAGTTGGTGGAAGGGATCTGAACCACTTCCTCACTTCTCCTGCAAGACTTTGTGTAAACAACCTCATTTTCACATCTGCAAAGTCCACCTCTTCCAAGTTTATGAAATCATTAAACGAGTCTAGATGCTTCTAAGATGATATGTTACATTCAACATCATATAGTTTGATCCTTAGGTTATAATCTTGAGGTAGATCATGTAGTTGGGCAGACAGTATGAGGGGGGGAAATCTGGCTGCCATAGCTGCTGTGAGGGGTCAGAGTGGTTGTTGGTTCTAAGTGGGGATCAATATAGGCCTGGAAGATGTGACTAAAATCAAATCTTGGAATCTCTTTTAGTCAAATATGGTCTCACTTAAACAAGATTCAGACTTAGTTCTGAATAGGGCTTGCTCAAATTTCACATCAAACTTAAGGTATTCAAGGCTAGTCACTCCATCCTTGGGCAAGGACAGATATGGGTCTGGACACAACACTGGGGTTACTAGATTTTCTTTTATTTTACATACAATCTTTTCAAGTTCAGACACATGGATTGAAGCTTTTGGGTCTAGGTTGCTCCTGGTGTGAATTTTCCTAGGATCCAGGATTTCTATCTCACACTGTTTGGTGCAACTGGTCTTTTGGTAATGGATTCGCCAGGGAAAAAATAATCTCAACCAATAAGGTATTTGATCCACTGTCACCCTCAGGGATCAAACTAAGTCTTCAAAGTCATTTTTCCCAGGGAATATTTTTCAATTTCATCCCCGACAATGGCGCCAGAATGTTATCACTCTGTAAATTTTGTCTGGTTGATAGACAAACGACATAGTTAATTGTTTCAACCTAATTTAGAGTTGGGTACTAGCCTTCTCAACTCAGAGAGGGCTCTCTCATGTTACTTGATATATATTTGGCAATCGATGGGTAGATTTAGTTTGTTTTGGGTTTTTTTAATAAAATTTGCTGGCAAAGAAGGGGATGAACACTTAGGGCTATGGATTCAAAATTATGAAATTGAGTGAAAACAATGACTGGCCTGCATAACTCTCCATAGGATAAAGGATAAATGAATAAATGAATAAATGAATCTGAGTTATTAATTTAAGTTTAAGAAGGGTGTAAGAAGAAAGAGAAAACAAATATATGTATTAGAGCATTACTGAAATGAATTATGAATTAGTTAAGATGAAATTCACACAGTTTAAATTTCTTAAGTCGAGAGCATCACAAGATGAATTTTGATATTTTAACTATCCAATTTAAATAGAAGGCAGTGCGAATGGAAATAAAGAATCACATGAAATACATACGATGAGAGAAGACAAAACTCATATCACCACCATTAGAATCTTTTCATAGAGACTTCAAAAGCTTCTGCATGTATATTCAATTCATCTCCAAAAAATTACAATAGAGTTTAGAAGAAACAAAAAGGTGCCCTTGCACTTTTGCCAACATTAATTCATTCAAAATTTCTAGTACTTATACAATTCGATTACAATGGTTGAAACCGAAACGTTTCATCTTCTAAAACTGACTATAATAATTTCAACTGACAGTCTCGACATATGAACCGATTTACAATGATTAAACAAAAACCATTTCATAGACTAGGGACAGATCTCTCTGACTGCTCGACTTCCTTTTCACCATCTGTCCTGCTTAGATCTCCTGTCAAATTTTCCAGTTTGGTGACACCTTGAAGTTACTTACTGGTTCCTAGAAAATTGCATTTCGTCTTGCCTAACTGTATGATCTCCTTCCATTGTGAGTCAGAAGGAATCTCGTAATCCATCATCTCCTTTATCAGAATATCCAGGTCAATGCAAGTAGCGTAAGACATAGTTGGCAACCCGATCTTCACTGTCTTGAACTAATTAAAAATCTCAAAGTCTCCAGCCAAATATTCCACCAAACTGGGCCCCTTCAGGGTCTCTTCCATGCCTTCAAATTTTTAATGATCCATTCTGCACTGAGTTAGGAGAGAATTGTATTCCTATTGATTGTATAATTTCCCTTTACCATCCCAAAATGGTGGGAGGCCCTTGATAAACAATTGTTCAAATGTATCTTTGAACTCTTGTATGCTCTGCTCCATTTGCACAACCTTGGTTTGAACTGATTTGAGAAAATTGTGTTTAGCGATGATCCTTCTAGCCCAAATGATCAGTGAAGTTCTGTCCTTTACCCTAATGGTCTGAATATCAGCAGTAGGCACATAATTCAACAAGTTAATAACGTTATGAGCCCATTTCGAGAGATTTTTTGCCAGTGTCTCATTAACAACAGTACATCTTCTTCGGGCAATGACATCCATGCTGTCTTTGTCATTTATAAAATTTAGGTAAACCCTTAAATTAGCATCTTCAGTAGCAACAAAATCCCATATTACATGTTTATCTCCTTGCAAAATTCTTTTACCCTTCAATGTCGTTTTCAATTTGTTCACCCTCTCTTGCAAATCTTGATTATCCTTTTGAAATTGGGCCATCCTTTCTTCCTTCATTTTCATCTCTTGTTGCAACTTTTCTATGACCTCCTTGAGGTTCTTGATATCCCCTATCTTCAAGCTTACTTGGGACATAGCCTGAACCAATCCATCAGTGCTTGATCCAACTTTCATATTAGAAGGTACAATGATATCCATATCTGATGTTACTACCTGTCCTTGTGACCAATTCTCTTTCTCTTTTTCTAGCTGCAACACTTTAGCTTTGTAATTTAGTGCTTCTTGTTTGAATGTCTCCTTTTCTTTCTCTAGAGCATCTAGCTCTAATGTTTGTGGATGTTCTGTGGTATACATCTTCAACTTCTTATTTAGGCTTTGGATCATCTTCTCTTTCTCATCTAAAGAAGCCTTTACCCCTTGAGGGCCTTTAGATTCCAATATTTTGACCTGTGTCTACCAGGACTTGCTAGATGCTTTCTCTTGCTTCAATTGTCCATCCAATTTTAGTGCATGTGTTGACAGTCTTGAACCCCTCAGACTCAAACTCAGGTAGTCTGAATATAGCATGTCACTAGCATTCTTGTGGAACTTTACTTTGTTTGGGGAACCAATATTTTCATAATGCATCTTGATTTCAGACACTTTATCATCATCTACTATTTCTATGTTTGTAACACCCTGTTTCCCCCAGCTTGTAAATATAACTGGACTGGCCGAGAACTATGGCAAACTCATAAATGTGAGTATGTGATGTAAATGGACCTTGAGGAAGAGGTCAATGAATGTGAATGATATCTTGAATTTATTGCAGGACTGCTGAGAGGGGAGGTGCAAAAAAAGAGACCACGATGGCGGTGGAGGGCACCTGAAAAGGTGGCGTTAACTTCCACCGAGAATTAAATACCGTATTTGGACTCCAC
>SNQJ01S0082990.1:0-28783 GCA_010110895.2 Picea sitchensis
AACCACTACAAGGAGATCATGGATTACTCTAAGATTGGGATACCATAGTTTGATGGGGAATATTATTCCTTCTAGAGAATAAAAATGAAGACACACATACAAGCACTAGGATTTCATGTTTGGAGATCAGTAGTAGATGGATACAAAGCACCAATCACTCCTACAACATATAAACATGGAAAGAAACTTGAAGAAAATAATTCAAGAGACACAAGTGCACTCTTGAATGGTCTGAATAAATCAATATACACCAAGGTTATGCATTGTGATTCCGCAAAATAAATTTTGGACAAAGTGAAGAATATATATGAAGAAGATGATAAATTCAAGGAATCTAGACTCCAAATGTTCAGAGCAAAGTTCAAACAATTGAAGATGAATGAATATGACGACATAGTCGCCTACTTTCTATGAGTTGATGAAGTAGTAAACAATATCAAAGGTCTAGGATACGAGATTAAGGAATTGGTTGTTGTCAAAAAGGTATTGAGGTCCCTACCAATAAGATTTGATTCAAATATTTCAACACTAGAAGAGAGAATGGACCTAGATACAAAGACCATAGATGAGTGGCATGGGACACTCACAGCTTATGAGATGAGGATAGAGAAAGACAAGTAGGTTACAAAGGAAGAAAAATTCAAGGAATCTAAGAAGACAAAGAAAAATAACAAGAAAAAAGAAAATTCAGATAGTAGCAGCAGTGATGGCTCAAAAGACGATGAAGAAGTAGCTAACTTCGCCAGAAGGCTGAAAAAGGGAACTGAAAAATATAAAGGTAAGATTCCATTGATTGGTTTCAATTGTGATGGTATTGGTCATTTTGTTAAGAAATGTCCCCATAAGAAAAAGAAAATAAACGAAGAAGATGACCCCAAAAAGAAACAAATACAAAAAGGCAAAAGAAACAAAAATAATTTTTTCAAGAAAATCCTTTACACCAAAGAAGACAGTTCCTCATCAGACGAAAATGATGTCAACGATAGTGGTAAAAAAAGGGTATTATTCATGGTAGTAGAAGAA
This sequence comes from Picea sitchensis, assembly GCA_010110895.2. NCBI lineage: Eukaryota > Viridiplantae > Streptophyta > Pinopsida > Pinales > Pinaceae > Picea > Picea sitchensis. The sequence goes on from SNQJ01S0082990.1 coordinate 1,024, forward strand.
TCCAATGAAGAAGGATCTGAATAAGAATATGAAGAGGCATAATTTGATTACAGAGAAGAATTGTTGAGTTCCATAGAAGTTATAAAGAGAATAATATAAGAGAATTGAAGAAGCACTCAGAGAACAGTTAGAAGAAAGAGATAGGATCATTGGAAGTTTAGAAGTAGAGATTGTCACATTGAGAAAATATCTTCAAAATAAAAACATGCAGAATAGATATAAAGTCTTGGATGATATTATTAGTAGTCAAAGACCACATCATGACGGGTCTAGACTAGGATACAACTAGACAGAAAAATGCTCAATCTCCAAAACAACAAATCAAGAAACAAAACCAAGAAGCTACACAGAGAGAGTCAAAGGATCTCCTAAGAAGGAAGAAGACAAAAAGTTTCATAAGGAATATCACAAAGATGTTATGAGGAAAATATCTCTATGGCTAGGGGTAAACCACAAGAGATAGAAATGACTGCAGAAATCAACTCTATTCTCAAGTATTCTATATAAAAAAATATGCTAGCAAGACAATATAAAAGGCCTACCTCATCCATATGTTCGATAAAGTCCATCGTTGAGCACTTGACCCAAATCAATATACTTGCAACTAGTCCTCAACAACCAAGCAACGCAAGCATATGGTGATAGTATATAATGTTAGCACATTCAATAGCATAATCCATCAACATTCATAACAAATACTCCCATGGAATAATAATTCAAATATTTGCAAGATATCAATTGGACGAGAAAAGAGTATTTATATTAAGATATAATCAGTAGAAGTGAATAATTTACAGACTTTTATGTTAGCACAGTTCGGAACCGAGAAACTAAGTTCCTTCCAGCTGGGCCTCCACCACTTCAATCCTCCACCAAAGGAAATCTCATGTAAGAGAGACAATGGAGTTCTCACTCAATAAAAGAAGATCTTGGGGGTTGAACATTGTGTTCAGACTTAAAGGATAAAGGGATGCAAACTCAATGTGAAGTGAATAATTCCTCCAGAGTAACTTTTCTCTCAAAGTTGAATTCTTTCTCCTCTTTTCCATAGCTCGGAATTGGCCCATTTATAGCCTTTAAGTGGAACTGAAGGGCCGAGTCAGAATGTTTCCAGTATACGGAAGTCCAAGGATCATTGATCTCATGACGTGACATGGAAAACCGACACCATTTTTCAATTTTGGGCACATTTCCCGATGTACGCGGGCTGTAGTGGTGCATCCTGCATATACACATGTTGTATAGTAGGCAAGGTGAGTATATGTGGAAAAATTGTATTTTTAGCTCTGGGATTTGCAAAAAGGGATTACAAGTCTACATAGGGAAATGGAAAAAGTCCTTCTGTGCAATATTGCATGGGGTGAGGCAAATATAGCTATAACAAATGCCCCCTAATGTATGGGGTCAGAGGAGTATCTGTGATGGCCGAAATACATTATATAAAAAACAGAAGTGGATCAGCTGGAAGAACTTGTTTCTCATTACAATCTGTACTGAATTTGCATACATGGTTGCCAATATGAATTACACTGTGTATCCATGTGAAAATATACTAAAACAATGTCCATGGCCATGAATAGGAAAATACAAATGCGGTTAGATGCCAAAGGTTGTCATAGTCACGGACATGGCCCAGTAAAACTAGTCTCGAAATCAATCTGAAGATATACTTATACAATGGAGTACAATATGATCTCCCATGATCACAGTCACATAGAAACTGGTCCAATGAAATGGAAGAAACAACTCAGGAAAGCTACAACTACATATTGATGTCTTCAAGTATTCTACACAATCCACCAAAGGTACAAGTCTACATCATGTGAATAAAGGAGTTGAGATCGAACACAATGAGACTTCATTTGATTATCGGTCATTGAGGTATAGTGTTAACAAACGTGATATAACCTACCAATGATGAAAGTAGGTATCAAGGCACCGAGTACATTCTTACAAATGTTAATAAAGGATTCGGGGCCAAACACTTGAAGAATCCATTGATCAAGATACATTGATGTATTCCCAACTATTGATGGCGATGGAACTTGCCACTAATGACTGCAAGCCTCTAGGTACTCATAGGACTCTAGGTCTCATTTCCAGAATAGATGAGTTGAAGTCGACAGAACGAGACCCGCTGAAAGGAGAGCATTAAGGAATCTCTCATCATTCATCATGAGGTACAAAACATGATCTTGATGATTTGGAGGGAATCAAATGAAGAACATGTTCATGAACCAATGACCCTGTGCGTCTTTCGTGTGTGCCAACTCCAAGCAGTACACGAAAAATACCCTCTGAATAGAAACAAATGAGGAAAATTGCTGACAAAGGAGAGGAAACCACCAATAAGGATAATGGAATCCAAGACACTACACGAATCCCAATGTGTGAATAGATGTCTTGTCATCGAACGTAAATGAAACCACCCAGTCAACAACAAATGATGAAATGTTGATTGTTGGGTTCAAGGTTACCTACCAATGAGGAAAGTAGGACCAGGGTGTAGAATAGGACTACAACTTCATGTGATTCTAAGACAAACTAAGGGTATGGCCAACATGCAAAGTCAAGAGTTCTGAGGAATGACCAACACAGATTGATAGACATCCTTTGAAAAAGAGCATGAGACATATGGAAGACTCTGGCAACATAGACTCAATGATGAAACCATGAGATGCAGGAGGTGTCAATCAAATTATTCATAGGGACTGGAAGAGTAACCAGTCAGGGGAGAAAACTCTCTGTAATGAGCTCAGCTTCCAAAGGCCATGTTAAACCAAAAATTATGATGACAAGTGGACTTAATAAATTTGTGCTCTTTTTAAAGGCGACACGACCACTGCCAATATAATATAATACTCCCTTACCGCCCATATTTTTTTGTTTTTTCATAGTCAAATGAATGTTATGATATAGAGGAGGAAATGAGTGTCTCAAGTAAGCAAAACTAGTTCCAGCAGTGGAACATACCTATGCTCAATGCAAGGAATGTTCCCTCCTGGGTAAACAGTTTAGGGTGTCAAGTTGCAAAGGATATAAATGAGGCTCTGCTTGGTTGAGGATGCAAAATTGTTGAGGCAAATGGCTTATAATGCAAAGCGAGAACCAACTATAGGCTCAATACTACAAGCAAGGGCATGAGATGCAATCACAACTTAATGCCAAAAAATGTCCTTTTTAGTAATATTAGTCTACTTGATGTGAAAAAGGGCTAAACTTGTACCAAATAGACGTCCTTTCAAATCCAATTTATGAGTGTGAAAGAGACAAGTTCACTCGGCAATCTTTTCACTTTTTGAAAACGAGTCGGAAAAGAGCTTAAATCAAACTTGGGTGGGAGTCCTCTGGCAATAGGTTAGCATGTTTATGAGTGATAAATGAGGCTCAGCATAAAGTCATGTATTAGCTATAAGGGACTCTCTGTCCTATGGAAAAAAATCTCTGCATGGGCACCAAATGAACCAAAGGATCTAACTAGGATACCCATGTTTGGTAAGCCTCTACCATTTGATAACGACACATCTTGTAGCAGATGGAGGGTTATGTGTCATTAAAAAATGGGTTTGTACCTAAGGCATATGATTGACAGTTATAGGACAATGCAAGTGTGCATGATGGAATGGATACTTATCCTATATGTTGGGTAGCAAAAATACCTGTCTGTAGTTATGAACAGTCAACATAACGCTAAAAACCGCAAGAATCCATGGAAAAAACTATAGAAAACCAACTCAATCCTCTGCTGTAATAGTCCATTAGGCAAAAATATGATCCGAAATTATGTAAAGTGGGTAAAAACTGCTATAAATAGTAACAAAAACCAAATTTTACTATGTCATTTGACTTTTTTACCCAAATAGTGAATTGTGGACCAAATTACCTCTGATCTTCAACTGGTGATTGTGGGAACGTCGAGTGACAGAATCAGAGACCGTTTGGACCAGGTAATTCCTCTTCCCCTCCTCTTCCTTTCTAGTGGATTACCTTTTGTATTTAGGTTTCAAATTTTAAGTTATTTAAGGCGCAAATTAGGTATTTAGGTGTACACGGGCTACCATTAATCGGGTCGCCTATACGCGAGGTTATACATGACTGTATAAAATACATATTGCATATACTCAGTCCTATATGCGACTGTGAATGATGCAACCCACGTTTATGTCTGTAAACAAGGTTTTTGATGGTTGCTAACTGAAAAATTGATGTTTCTCTGGTAGGATGGTGCTAGGGAAAGGGAACATGAGGAGGTAGATGATGTTGTGGAAAGAGATCTGGGGGCCCAAATGGCCTTGAAAATATGAGGGTTGTACAAGTTTTGGGCACTCAAAGGGATGAGGGCCCAAGTGAGGTAGCTACAGTTTCTCGTGGATTACTGGGATCCAGACAGTGAGAGCTTCAACCTTGATGGGAAACCATTAAGTATTGAAGTCAAGGATATATATTTCTTGAATAGGATGTCACATCGGGGTGAGGTGGTAAACCTCAAATCCCAAAGAGTTGGGAGTGGTATGAAGATAGAAGAGTACATAGACACTCAATGTATAGCAGGGACCGAGAAGGTCGGGAGTCAACTCCCCATTCGAGTGATAAACAATCTAAGCCTCAAGATTGTTTTCCTTGTTTTGACCCAGATCACAGGTTCAGATTAATTGCACCAGGCATCGAGTTCGCTCATGTTCTATTATGTAGAATTCTTGACACCCATGGTGTACGATTTGTGCACCTCGCTACTAGCTAATATGAAGAGCTAGTTGACAGAATGCAAACAAGGTGACAAGAGGAACTTTGGGTTTGCATCCATTTTGTGTAGTTTTTTCTTCAAGCGGGTTCCAGGTTTGAGACCTAGAGTTGAGATCATTCCTCGAGGACCTCACGATCTAGCCATGGCATGGTGGATTGAGGTAATGAGATAGTAGGGGGGAGGTAGGTTTCCTACACCCTACAACGAGGACTCCCTTTACTGGTGGAGATGACAGTTCTTTTCTCTGAATGACTACCCTTATGTCGGGATCAACTTTAGAGGGGACCCTGACATGCCATTGCCACCAGGGACCACCTATGGGGATATATGTATGTCAAAGTTTTTAAATATTTCATTTTTTTGTATTTTTGTATAGTAAAAAAAAATATTTTGGATGATGTTTAAGTACTAACTAGACACTTGTGTGACGCAGACGTAGGTCCACAATGATCGAACAGGATTCCACGACATCATTGGAGGCACCGGGGAGATGAGGTGGTGGGAGGAGAAGTAGAGAGAATCCTTCAAAACATGCAGGGAAACCTGTCTCATTTGACACATAGGATTCTGATGGTTCAGGTATAGGATCTGTCGGAGGCCATGCAACGGTAGGTGGTTAGTGTTCCTAGAGCTTGGGTGCAACTCTTTCAGCATCTTGCAAATTCCATAGTTTGTTATCATGACACACATCCAGTGCCATAGGTGTAGATGTCATGGATTTTGTATTATCGGCTATCTATATGTATTGAGGGTGTTGGCTCCAATTTTTCACTATAAACATCATATATTTTTTTAAATATATATAAAACATGGTTCTTCGGCTTTAATCATATTACAATGTGTACATTGATGATGATTTTTTCTTTGCTTTAGTTGTGTGACAAATTTCAATCTAAAACTAAATTAGCATAAGCATCAGATACATAATTAGAAATCATAGGTATGTGATGATAAGTAATAAAATCAAATTGTCGCTCTGAGAGGCATACCTATAGGAATCATCGGAGTAATGTAGGATCATGCACATAGTAACTGCCATTCAACTGACATACTACTAACTGGGAATCCAGGCGAACCTCCAAAGAGTGAATACCATGTGAAATGCCATTGTGAAAAAGTTCTAGAACGGTGCTATATTCAGCCACATTATTTGTGGATGGCCCTAGGCATACACCACCTGAAGACACCAGTAGACCCTCGGGTGAGTAAACCACCCAAGTGGCGGAAGCCAAGTTCCGTGTATGACGACTGGCTCCATCTGCGAATCCTAAGTAGATCGAAGACTCCGTCAACATCTGCCAACGAAGGGAAAACTCGATAAGAAAGCTAAAGACAAAAAATAAAGGGAAAATATATATACACTAAATTACATTAGAATACAAAGAGTTACACCCAAGATTGGAGCTCAAGCATAATATATTTTCAAGTAGAAACCATTCTTGGGCTCGGCCAACATGTTCCCTTAATAATCTTCTAAATCATAGGCTCATTTTTCTAAGACACGTCACACGATATAGGGACTGTGCCACATGGGTTTGAACTTGTCTGCCCCCAGCGGTTCTTTGGATTGATCATATAAAACGACCAAGTCACCCTAAGCATACAACCGTGGATAGGCATACTTATCGTATTGGACATTATCACATTTTTTATTCACCTCGATATCCATAGAGGCATCTCTATGCTACTCGTCAAGGCTCTCTAGGTGTACGAGGCATCGCTCAAGATCGGAAGTGTCAGGGAGGAGCGTGACTGCCAATATAAGAGAAGGGATTTCGCATTCAATAGGTAAGATCGACTCCACACCGTGTACTAACTGGAAAGGAGAAAATCTGGTGGTAGTCTGGATCGAGGTTTGGTATGCCCAGAGTGTGGGATATAATATAATATGCCCATCAGATTTGTTTTTGCTCAAAGTTTTCTACAAAATGGTCTTGAGAGACTTGTTGACGGCCTCTACCTATCCATTTTCTTGGGGGTATTAAGGGGAAGAATGACCATGCTTAAACCCTAGCTTGGATGCTAGCTCTTCCATCATTTCATTTTGAAAGTGACTTCAATGATCAATGACATTCTCACTCGGGATACCAAACCTGGCGATAATTTGATTGAATATGAAGAAGGTGTAAGTATTCCCATTGGATTTAACTATAGGAATGGCCTTGACCCACTTAGTAAAGTATTCTATGGCCACGATAATTTGCCAATGCCCCCCAGCTGAAGTTGGGTTGTAATCCACAAAGTTCGCCCCCCACTTGGTGAAGGGATCGACAGTAATGACTGGATGTAGAGGGGCTTGATGCGAGCACATTTTCCGAGTGAACACCTGGCAGGGGTGACACTTCTTAACCGCTTCAATGCAATCTTTAGAGATAGATGGCCAGAAATAACCATCTCGCAAATTTTTTTGGGTTGTCGCAAGCACGAATAAATGACCACCACAAGCTCCACTGTGGAAATCGTTTATAACTGACTCAGCTTCTTCATGAGTTAAAAAATGGCGCGATATATTTTCTATTCCTCGACGATACAGAGTGTCACCGACGATAATGTAATTCTTATCTTGGTATCGTACACGCCGTCGGTCATCTCGCGAGAGATGTTGAGGGAACTTCAAAGTTTGAAGATAGAGAAAGATGTCTCCATACCAGGGATCAGACGAAGAGAGAAGGAAAATGTGTTCATATGCAAAAGAATCGACATGAATAACATCCTCGTCCAATCGTGGGAAGTTGGATATTAAATCTACAAAGACTAGTGATTTCTTGAATTTCGTAGAAACGAAATCGAGATCGAATTCTTGTAAAATGAAAATTCATTTATTATATTTTTCCCCTATGATATGCCTGGTAAGGATGTATTGAAATGGATTGACATCGGCAACCACAATAGTTTTTCAAATAAATATATAATGGTGCAATCGCTGGAGTGTGTGGACGATAGCCAAATCTAGGTTTTCAACATGAGAATATTTGAGCTCATGACCGACTAAGTTTCAACTAAGATAGTAGATGATGTGCTCACAGAGCTCATCATCCTCCTGAACCAAAACCATACCAATCATTTCTTCAGACGCGGAGACATAAAGAAAGTAATCCCTACTGTAGTCGGGAGACTTCAACAGAGGCGTCGATACCAAGGATTTCTTCAAAGCATCGAAGGATTCTTGGGCTCGTTCATCCCAGATAAAAGGGGTGTCCCTCTTCAAAAGACACATGAAACCCTTATTAATATTACTATAGTTTATTATAAACCGACGTAAAAATTTATCTTTCCCCTGTAAACCTTGAATTTGTCGAAAACCTTGAATTTGTCGAATAGTGCATGGGGGAAGCAATCGAAGTATTGCCTCAACCTTTAACGGATCTACCATGATCCTAGTCTCAGAGACTAAACCTCCCAACAGACATCCATACCTAACGCAAAATATGCATTTATGAGAATTCAATCAGATTCTATAATGAATACATCTTTCAAAAACTAGCCTAAGGTGCTTAGGGTGATCCACTCTCTTATGAGAGTGAGCAGTAAGATCATCAAGATAAGCTTTGACTATATGCTTAAGATCGTGGAATGAAAAGGTCATAGCACGTTGGAGGGTTGCTCCATCATTTTTAAGGCCAAAAGGAATCTTCTGGTATACGAAAGTACCCCAAGGAAAAATAAATTTCATCTTGTGTTGATCCTCAGGTTTAATTTAAATTTGGTTATAACCTGAAAATTCGTCCATGAAAGAAAAAACTTCGCATCCTGCACACTCGTCAAGAATCTGATCGATGAAAGGTGTAGGGAAGTTGTCTCTAGGAAAGGCTTTGTTCAGGTCATGAAATTCCATGCATACACGGATGGTTCCTTTCTTCTTATTCATTGGAACGGGATTGGATACCCATTCAGTCAAAGGAACTGGGTAGATAAAGCCAGCATTAAGCAGTTTCTCTACATCTTCCTTAATAGTAGGGGCCTTCTGGGGATCAACAACTCTAAGATGTTGTCGAACAATCGTAGCATCTGGGTAAGTTTTAATCTCGTGCTCGACATTTCAAGGGTCGATTCCTAGCATCTCTTCATATGACCAAGCAAATACATCTCGGAATTCCTTGAAAAGTTCAGTGTAGATCAGGATTTCTTCTGGCGAACAATTTGCATCGATGTGTACATTTTCAATCTTTCTAGGGGTACGAGAGATATTGATCATGATGGTAGGAGAGATATTCACCATATTTCCTTCAACATAAATGACGTGTGTATCAAGTGGAACTACAACGTGATCAAATATCTCACCCAAAGTAGATCGAAAGTCATCTTGTTCGATTCTAGCAAGCTCTGGGAGAAAATAAGAGAGATGATGCATATCATAGCAAGGTTTATCAGAACCATTCATGGCCTCAATGATAGATTCATCGAAGAGTAAAGTCTCATCGAGGAATTAATGTGAGAAAGACAATGAATTGGCCCACACAGGCTTAAGAACAGGATCCTCCTCGTCCGTCAGCGAGGCAATAGGATCAGGATCGGTGGAAGAGTCAAGAACAGCTTGATACATTATCTCCACTGTCGATAGTGGCATGGCCATTCCAGCATGCGACTGACCTTCACAAGACAAATTCAAGGAAGGTAGGGTCCAAGGATCATTAAAATAGGAAGTTTGGAAAGCAATGGACCTCTCTGACGAAACAGGCCTACTGGACATGGTGTAAACATGGTGAATCGATGCCATGAAGTCAAAGGTACCCATAAGGGATGAATACATTTTCACACCGATATTTTCAGTTGTCGGCTGAGAAATTTCCACCACAGGGATCGATGGTCCAACATATTCATTGGGGCTAGCATAGGCAAAGGAGAATTGGTCGACCATCACGATATTCCCATCATGACAAAAACAAAGAGTGCGGAAGACGAACAATACTATGACATTCATAGCATAATTCCAATTGCATCCTAGTAACAAGTTATAATCGAGGGGCACATCAACCACCTCGACATCCACCTCTACCATCTTCCCACCTAAATGAACCAGAAAGGAAGGAAGAATACCGTGAGGGTGGAAGGAACGACCATCAAAAGTAGTCAACATGGTCGAAGACTGAGAGAGAGTCAGAGAGACAAGAGATTTCCAACAGATCAGGGACATCACACATGTTGCAGGGACTTCATCAACAACTGAATGCTTGATGGTGTACTTTGAGTAAGGCAAACGAGGCTTCACATCTGTGACATCAAACTTGATAACGTTCGAGCCACTGGGGTCTAGAGCTCCTAACGCAGATAGCAAGGCATTCCTCTGTGAAGGACACATCTGGAGTACCTCCAAGGCCGACATCGCACAAGGGGTTTGACCCAAGTTCTCAATAATAGAGTAATTATGGGTGGCTCTAGCATTTGGATTGTGGGTAGAGCGCTTGAGTAATCCTTTCATAATACAAGGCGAAGGCTCTAGTTTTTTGATATGCAAAGGCATCTCTAATGGAGGAGGAGATTCTAGACCAGGTACAATTTGCGAAGAATTGTAATCACAAAACTGGGTGGCTACATTAACCTGAGAATTGACCATATTGATGCATAAATGGTCATTGTCTTGTTTCGGTGGGTTTTGACTTCCACTAGCCACATTTTTGGCATTTGAGGAGCTCGAGGCCATGTGTTGGTTATGTGGAAAAAGATTCGTCAACACGACGGAAGGTAGAGATAAGAGCCTCGCATCTTCCGCAATTTTGGGGCATAAATGAATAAGACGATCATCTGTACAAACCTTACAGGGAAATTTCACCTTACGCCTTTATTTTTTTCCCTCACCAGACTTACTATTCATCCTCTCTTCTTGTTCCCACCTAGTTTTTGGTTACCATTTGGGTCGGTTGACGATTGCATGGAATGGACATCCACCGAATGAGTGGGATTGGAAGACACAGATGAAGTTGGACCTCCTCCAGACTGGTTTAGAGAAAACTCTTTCAAATGGCTTGTCACCGAGTCTGTGTATTTCACATTGGCGGAGCCTACAATTCCATCGGCATGAGGTCCGGTCTTTTTTCTAGGGTCATAGTTTGACCTCGATGCGTTCGGAAGAATCTCATATAACATCCCAAACTGAGCATATATAAGATCTAACTATTGGGATTTGAATATTTATTCTTCCTCATATGTAACCCTAGATGTAGAAACATCCTTCAAAATAGGAGGTTGTAAATACATAAGGAACCATTCTAACAGGAAAACTAGGGGTATGCAGGTCTTGATCAACCTCTTCTATCTATGCCACTCTTGGATGTGATCTGAGATAAGAGTGGATTTTTCTTGGCATAAGGTCGACAAAAGTTCTAGGCCATCATCATAACAAAATAGCAATTGGAAGTGGTTATAGAAGACTAGCACCATCTGACTAAAGGTCCCGTATGCCCCCCTAGGTAGCTCGATATACCATTTCACAGAAATCCCTATGAGGGTGCATTGAATAATCTTAACTGAATGGAATCATCATTAATGGAATTCGAAGAGCACCATAGGTGAAAGGTGGTGACGTGATCACCAGGATCCTCGCCATTCTTACCTTCAAACTTTGGAATATCCAAAGGAAGCTTGGTGGGAACAGGGGGCAATGTAGGATCATGACACACACGGTCATTCATAAACTTAGACAACTCTAGTAGGTTGAGTGTGTCTAGAAAAGGGAGACGAGGTTGCAGCATCTAGCCCCAAGCTCCCTGGAAAGATTGTGTTTGGGGAATCGCAGCCCATCTAGGGTTCTGGTAAGCACCATGGCCCTATATGGGATTGTAATTCCCTCCTCTAGGTTGATTCATAAGAGGTTGGTTGGGCACAATTCCAATAGGAATGTTCTGATGGGGGTTATAAAAACTAGCCCCATTCGGAGTGGCTCCGGGTTGGGGGTTACCCAATGTGTGAAACTGACCTCCTCTGAGTGTGAATCTGAAGGATAAAGGTGTATTTGTCATGCCAAATGTGTTGGTCAAAATCGACACTAAGGACGTGAGGGTAAAGAATGAAACTTGAGAAGAATCTTGTCCTCCAGGTTGGTTACTCCACCTAGAAGCAACAAGGTTAGGCCCAAGATTAAAAGAAGGAATTCCTACCATGGTATGAGTCGTTTGAGGGATTTGAGAGCCACCAAACGAGAACAGAGTATAAGGAGGAGTTATGCCCCCAAGTCCAATGCTAGCATTAGGGCCAACAACTGGGATGGAGTTTGAAATCTGTGAAGTAAAATTCGACATACCATAGGAAAAAGGACTAGAGGCCATCGGGATGGATTGAACATTATGTCCCTGTGAGTGACCAAGAAACCCAAATGGATTTTTGGAAATAGGTTGAGCATTCACTATAGGATGGGCATCAATGATGATAGGTGCCTCTGGTACTACAACCATTGTGGTTGCAGGAGTCAAAAGGGTACCATTAACTATAGTAGGTGTGGGATTCAAGGGGCTCCCGATATTTTGATGGCTCATTTAAGTACTCATCCTTGTAGAATCAAAAGTGTGATAAGTGAAGGTGTGTGTACCACATTTAATAACTCTACGCCTTTTAGAAGGAAAAGACTCAAAATTCGGTTGTAACTGTAACAAGCGGCGAGACCGGCGGGGAAGCTGGTCCAACTCCACAATGACTTAAGACTCAAGATATAAAAACAAATCCTAAGGCAAAGTAATAATCAAAGATCACACCAAAAAATAATCAGATGACCAATATGCACACAAACAGGATAAAGTGGCTGAAAGGGGCCTCCCTCCCCAAAGTAGGTATGCCTCACCCAAGAGGGGCCTGAGACTCCCTGCTAAATATCAGAGGTATCATAATCAATTATAAGGGCCCTTGTTGTATTAACAACCAATCGATCATATCCCCCCGAAGAGTTAATCCTCCATAAATGTTGTGTGCTATCCAACCCTTATCTGACCCAGGGTACCTGCAGAATAACCCCTGCAAGTAACCTATGTGGAACCTAAGTCAAGCAACTAAGCAACCATGGTATAACCAATGCACAGGTGAATAGTCGTAAGTCAGGTCCACCATATGGGCAGGGTAGCAAAGCCCTAAACCTTGAAAGTATCACCTCTCACAGAGGTAAGGGCACTAGCAATATCCCCATACACAAATAGATCCCCAGAAATATATTTGATGCTAAGAAGGTATCGAGGGGATATCCCTTCAACTGACGTCACACGACCTCATTCTTAACTCCGGTGTAAGTGGAGCCTCCTGATATTACCAATTATACAATGTATTTCACCACTCCCTTAGTCATACATATATGTTGATTTAATAGCCTTGGAGAAGTTTACTCACAAAATCCTATTCCAAGGCATTAAATCCTAAGCTAGTTTGTGCACCCTAGAAAATAAAATCGTTACTAATCAATTTTAAATTATAGCGTTAATTTTAATGGCCTTGCTTACTCAAAAGGTGTGGTCGTGAAACTAGTGATGTTATGACTCAGCAAGTATTAAATGAATATGAAAACAATGCAAAGTCATAACTTCAATTTCCAATGAATGATATGCTTCTTGAAAATGCAATTTTCAATTTTGCAATTCTAAATAAAAATGCAATCTTTATTTACATGCACTAAGATAAATGACAAAGACTCAAAAGATCAAAATTCCAATCAATGTAAAATGCCTAATTTTTTTTGTATTTTCAATATAAGAAAAATGAAAATGTAAGGACTGAAAAACAACTTCATATATAAAGACTCTACTGTGTATAGACAGAGACAACCCAAGTAGGATATCAAGGAGCAAAACACCCAACCCAAGGTGCAAGGACAATCAAAATGAAAATATGATGAGAAAGGCACCGCCCAAAAATTCAACCAAATACAGGTTTGATGTCATTCCAAAGACACTTAACAGTCACTACAGAGACCCAAGAAGATTCAGCAATCATCAAAACCTACCCAGCAACCACCAAACCCAGCAATTAAGCAACAAAGGTTGATGTACCTGACTGTTCAATGTAAAAGCGCGTATGTACACAGCTTGCAGAAGGATAGCATGTGTATATACACGACTGTCAAGAAAAAACCCATGTATATGTGTCAAAACATAGCTAGGTTAAGGAGAAGGATGAAAGACTCAGACCCAGAGTGAACAGAGGATGTCAAGCAATCATACGACAAGAAACTCAATATGAACGAGATCAATCTAAGGAGAAAAATACTCCAAACCCCAAGAAATAATATTCAATCCCCAGTATGGTCGCCAATTCTGTTACGAGGAAAATCTCTCTATGGCTAGGGGAAAACCACAACAAACAGAAATGACTGCAGAAATCAACTCTATTCTCAAGTATGTTATACAAACAAATATGCTAGCAACACAAGATAAAATTTCTACCTTGTCCAGATGTTCGATGAAGTCCACCATTGAGAACTTGACACAAAGCAATATACCTGGAACTAGTCCTCAAAAACCAAGCAATGCAAGAATATGGTAATAGTATATAATGTTAGCACATTCAATAGCATAATCCATCAATATTCATAACAAATACACCCATGGAATAATAATTCAAATATTTTCAACATATCAATTGGATGAGAAAAGAGTATTTATATTAAGATATAATCAACAGAAGTGAATAAGTTACACACTTCCGTGTCGGCACGGTTCGGAACCGAGAAACTAAGTTCCTTCCAGCTGGGCCTCCACCACTTCAATCCTCCACCAAAGGCAATCTCATGTAAGAGAAACAATGGAGTTCTCACTCAATAAGGAAAGATCTTGGGGGATCAACACCGTGTTCAGACTTAAAGGATAAAGGGATGCAGACTCAATGTAAAGTGAATAATTCCTCAAGAGTAACTTTGCTCTCAAAGTTGAATTCTTTCTCCTCTTTTCCATAGCTCGGAATTGGCCCATTTATAGACTTCAAGTGAAACTGAAGGGCCAATTCAGAACATTTCCAGTATATGGAAGGACAAGGATCATTGATCTTGAGACGTGACATGGAAACCCGACACCATTTTTCAATTTGGACACATTTCCCGATGTACATGGGTTGTAGTGGTGCAACCTGTGTATACACATGTTGTATAGTAGGCAAGGTGCATATATGTGGAAAAATTGTATTTTTAGCTCTGGGATTTGCAAAAATGGATTACAAGTCTGCATAGGAAAATGGAAAAATTCCTTATGTGCAAGATTGCATGGGGTGAGGCAAATCTTTCTATAACTAAAGATACTCCACCACCCAGAAGATTCAATTTTCAAAATCAACAACAATCAGAGACAAAAAGGCCTCAAGAAGAAGAAGGATTCAGAAGAGTAACTCCCTTTAGAAGATCTTCAACTCCCAGGTATGAAACTATCTTCCTTGGACTATGTTATTCATGTAACAATTTTGGACATAAGGTTGCATATTGCAGAGAAAATATCAAGAACAAAAACAACCATGAAAGTTATGCACAAAATGGTTATTCAAGAAGGCCTAGTGAAACACATATCAAAAGCTACAATAGGTTTGAATCCTTGAGTACTCAACTGGAGTGCTACAAGTGCGACAACTTTGGACACAAGGCCAAATATTGTAGAATGACATTTCCTCCAAGAGAATAACAAAAAAACAAAAAAATTTACAGACAAGAACCCAAAGAATATGGATAAGGAAGAAGAATCAATACAACAATGAAGAATGCACACTCGCTCTACAAGCTCAACACAAGAAACATGGTTGGTATGTTGACATTGGTTGTTCAAAGCACATGAAAGGTGATAAGGATAGGTTTTTAACATTGAAAAAGGAAATATATGGGTTGGTCTCTTTTGGAAACGATAACGCAACCAAAATCATTGAAAGAGGCACAATCAAGATTGGAAATTAGGATGCCCAGGAATAAAATGTTCAACTAGTGGAAGATATGAAACAAAATCTTGTAAGTGTAATCCAAATGTATGACCAAGGTCACAAACTTGTGTTTGATTCACAGAAATGTGAGATAAGAAAAGAAGATTCAGGTAGAGTAGTGGCAACAGTTGTGAGAACTTGAAGCAACATATACATACTAAATGAAATTGGAAAGGAAAAGTGTTGTTTAGGAAGGAAGATGAATTTTTTCTATGGCACAGAAGAATGGGTCACATAAATTTTGATAATCTTGTCAAGTTAAGAAAAAGGAAGCAATCAGAGAAATTCCCCAAATCATGAATCCAACAAATACATTATGCAAGCATTGTCAATAAGGAAAGCAAACCAAGACCAAGTTCAAATAAAAGGAATACTCCACAACAAAACCACTGGAAATTGTGCATATTGGTCTAGTTGGACCAACTAGAACAAAGGGGTTGAAAGGCGAGCAATATTTTATGCTATTGGTTGATTACTATACAAGAATGACTACAGTTTGTTTTCTCGGGAAGAAATCAGAGAAATTTGATAACTTCAAGATGTACAAGGAGATGGTTGAAAATGAAATAGATTTGAAAATAAAACGTTTAAGATCAGAAAATGGAGGAGAGTTTAATTCAAAGGAATTTATGGACTTCTCCAATGAGCATGGATTAAATACACAACTCTTCATTGCTAGGACAACACAAAAACATGGAGTCGTCGAAAGGAAGAACAGGAAAATACAGGAAATGCATCGAACTATGATAATGGATTTCAAATCGATAGACATCTTTTGGGTACATGAAGTGAACCAGGTGGATATCAGTGGCACACACCTATTCCAACTAGCTAAAAATAGTTTGTTGGCAGTTTACTATTTTTAGCAGTTTTTCTGGTCCTAAACTTCCAGGGCCATTTTGAGGGCCTAAACGACATTTGTTCATGATAGGTGACCTCAATGATAGTTGAAGAATCTTATTGATCCCCCTAAATGAATCTACCCATTAATACCTTTCCAACGAGCTATCGTGCGCCCCAAAAGGAGATCGTATGCCAAAGTTACGCCCCCGGGAAGTTGATACACCAAACTACCCAAAACGGGGTCCACAAAACTGTTGGCTTTTCATCTTCTGGGGTTAGAATTTTGGATATTATTTATGTTAAAAAGTACTTTGGAGACTCATTGTAACATCATCTTCTTTTGAATGAGCATAGCCATCGCATCTCTTCTCAGAGATAAGTTGCCACCATTCTAGTGAGTCTTTCACTCTGTAATTTTGCAGTTCTATACATTTCACTCATTAATAGAAATTGTGTATTATTGTATATCTGTGCCTCTTTTTATATACATGTAATATATCTATGTTATATTATTGAATATCTTGAAATATCTCGGTATATTTCTTTATTATATCTCCACTCTCATTTTGTGTCGAAAATAATTTGGATCAGTGGTATCAGAGCAAGTTGCTCTTGGTCATTTTTCAGTGCATGTCCCCGACGAGGTCTGAGTATAGAAAGTTGGGTCTCAATATTCTCTCTCCTAAGGAAAATTTATCTCACACACCCAATAAACCCTCCATGGCAGAATAAAATAAAAATGACGAAGCAGAAGATTCTATTAATCTATTGCTTGAGAAAGCTCTCACGCGACAGAGGGATGAAATGATGGAAAAATTTTCCCACATCCTTCAATGCATGTCAATAAAAACATGCATGTATTCATCAAGCTACCACTTTGGAGGAACCTCTCCTTTCAAGGTACAAGTTAATTTTGATATTCTTGTATTTGAAGGTCAAATCGATGTAGATGCCCTAGAAAAATGGTTAAATCTGCTAAAAGGTTATTTCTATGTTCACAATTTCTCTGACAAAGAAAATATCACCTTCGCACTCCTTAAGGCTCTCCCCCATGTCAAACATTGGTGGGAAACTTACTGGGAAAAAATTTCCACAGAGTGTGGAATATATGGGGTCGAGCCCCCTTGGGATTTTTTTGTGGATGCGGTCAAGTAACAATATTATCCTATTGGTAACTATGACGACCAATACATGAGATGGACCACACTATAGCAAGAGAGGGGCCAAAAATTTTAGTAGTTCACAAATACTTTCCATACCTTGTGCAACAAGTTGGGTATCAAAGACTCTGAGCAAAATCTAGTTCTAAAATACCACGGGGCTCTTCATAAATACATCCAAACCGAAATGGATTTTCTAGACATCTCATCACTGGGAGCTACCTATTGATATGCTGTCAAAATTGAGCAAAAATTTAGGTAACAGAACAAATGGGAGTTTGGGTATGAAAATCCACAAGAACCAAAGTATGGTGAAGACAACCCTAACAACCAGCCTCCAGAAAACTAGTCCAAGCCACAAGAAAATAAGGGTAATGTAAAGACGAAGAAGGACATCGTAAAGTGGTGTGATTTCCACAAAATCCCCCAGAACAACACTGATGAATGTCGCTCAAAATAATCGTTGGTGATTGGGATCAAAGAAAAGGAGATGAACCATTCACAAAATAATGGGAGAAGACAGATCATCGACATAGACCCCACTGCTACTTTCACGACCACAACAATTCAACCAGAAGAAATAGTAGGTCCTGATGAGGTATTATGTGATGTTGCCCCGCTAGATGTCTGTGATGTTATTTTGGGCCAGCCATATATGTGGAAGTGCCATGCTATTTATGAGTCATGACCCTGTAGTGTCATTGTTACTTTGGGGGTTCATCTCTATAGGATACTAGAGGTAGTTCCAACCACTGTCCCACCAAAACACTGCAGCAAGGTAATATCTCATATTGCAAAACTAAGCCTCTTCACAATTTTTTCAAAATGTGAATAGAAGGACACTGCAACCACTACAACCTTGGCCCAAGACCTTTCTATCCAACAGAAGCAGATTGCAGAAGAGAAAGAAGGTATTGTTTCTTCACCTACAAGGGTGCCTGCACACTGCCCAGTCAATCCAAGATACAACAGGTTGGTTGAAAATATTCAACCCCACCAGCAACAGGTTTGTGACAATCTTCAACAACCTAAGCAGCGCAACTTCTCCAGCAAGGCAAGTAGCTCACCAATATTCAGATTCAGCAAACACTTTCCCCTCTCCCATGGGAACTCAACATAATGGATACCATTGCTTCCTAAGGAGGGAGGATTGATCTATGTGGATATGAGTGACCACCCACCTATTCCAACTGGCTCAAAACACTTTGTTGGCAGTTTAATATTTCTAGCAGTTTTTCGGGTCCTAAACTTCTGGGGCCATTTTGAGGGCCTAAACGATGTTTTTTCATGATCGGGCACCTCAATGATATTTGAAGGCTCTTATTGATCCCTCTAAATGAATATTCTCATCAATATCTTTCCAACGAGATATCATGTTCCCCAAACAAAGATGGTATTCCAAAGTTACACCCCCGGGACGCTGATACACCAAACTACCCAAAACGGGGTCCACAAAATTGTTGGTTTTTCATCTTCTAGGGTTAGGGTTTTGGATTTTATTTATGTTAAAAATGCCTTTGGAGCCTCATTGTAACATCATCTTCTTGTGAATGAGTGTATCCATCACATCTCTTCTCAGAGATAAGCTGCCACCATTCTAGGGAGTCTTTCACTCTGTAATTTTACAGTTCTGTACATTTCACTCATTAATAGAAATTGTGTATTACTGTATATCTATGCCTCTTTTTATATACATATGATATATATATGTTATATTGTTGGATCTCTTTCAATATCTCGATATATTGCTTTATCATATCTCCACTCTCATTTCGTGCAGAAAATAATCTAGATCAGGAAGTTCATACAACAGTTCACATTCAAAACAGGGGAATGCTCAGAAACAATTGTGATAAAACTCCCTACGAGCTATGGAAAGGAAGACCAACGAATGTGAAGCATTTCAAAGTTTTTGGAATAAAATGCTACATCAAAAGAGAAGATGGTAGAGTGGAAAATTTTGATTCTCGTGTTGACAAAGTCATATTTGTTGGGTACTCAAGCACAAGGAAAGCATACAAATGATTCAATATAAGGCTCAACAAAATTGTGGAAAACATCAATGTGGCATTTGATGAGACAGGTGGACAAAGGATAAAATAAGAAGGAAAGGATTCAATGGATTAGGTTCACGAAGAATAATTAAAGGAAGAAGAAGTAGCAGAAGAGGAAGATGAAGAAGATCAACCAGAAGAAGAGAAAGAAAAACAAGATATTCAAGTACCTCCAAAGACATTGTTGGCATAGGGGCAGACCCAAGGTTTAGCTCTAATAGTGCACCAACAATCCCTAACTACTAGCCCTTTCAGAAACACCTGCGGAGCAGATGCAGTCTCACCCAAAGTAGCAATAGGGGGGTTGCAGGACATAGGTGTCTACAACCAGAAGAAATGCAAAGTGGATCCAGAACAATAACACACAACAAACTAGATATTATTTACCACTCTTAAGCTTACCTCGAAAGTTATATCTGATCTAACACAATGATGCAATAACAGTATAACAGAAGGCAAAGAAAACAACATCAAACACAGAGACACAATATTTACGTGGTTCACCCTCTCCCTAGGGCTACGTCCACAGAACTTCATTTCTTGATATATTAAATGGAAACATATAGTTCTATCTATGCACTAGCTTACATATCTCTTTCTCTTTCTCCCTTCTCTATCTCCCCTCCCTGCGCACCCAACTGTAGGGTTGATCTTCTCACATAGCTGAAGATCCAGAATACAAGAATGCTCTTACAACACAATACTTCTCTCTCGCAACAACAGTAATCACAATCCTTCACCAACCCTCCTAACTCTTTTTTACCTTTATTTATACATTACAATGACTCTCAGACAATCTTAAACCAAAGCCTAAGTGTCAAAACCCTAAATGCCAAAACCTTAGGTGTCAAAACCCTAGGTCCCACACAACCCGTATTTTCAGGGCTTCGCCAGCATGTCCTTCCTTCTTTTCTGCGAGGTGATCCAAAGCACTCATTGATGTCTTTTTTCTCTTGTTGAGTTGTCCACGATACATCTTCCTTGTCGATCTTTCATCCTCAATCTTCTCGTTCAATGGCTCACTTTCCTTTACTTAGCTCCTTTTCTGCTTCTTTGACCACTTTGACTCATCCTCGGTCTATGTTCCTTCCGCGCAGTTCGTACTTCGCCTTTCTTCCTTAATATTCACTTCCTTATCTAACCAAGGGCCAACAGGCCCCAAACACTCACCTGTGACTCATCTCGAGTCACTGCAAGAGTGAACCTTCTGTATCACTTTGACTGAAGACTATGTGGAGCAGAATGGGCTTTCTGCTATGTCCCTCCCTATTGTGTGCAAACTTTCTTTTATGTGTATGATACCCACTTTCAACTGCACCTAGTACCTAGACCCTTCTTCCTATGATTTTACTGAGAGCTGCAAGGTAGCTGGTTGTCATAGTACAATTTCAACTGGCTCACATTCACTAGACCTTCCTTCCATTCTCCATTTAGAGTCTTCAACTGCATAGATCCTCCTTCTGTAACATAGGTGAACTCAAATGGGTCAAGCCAATGTGTCCAAAAATTCCCTGGATGCTTCATGAACTTTTTGTTATATACCAATACCAAATCTCCTTTCTTAAATGATTTCTGCTTGATATGTCTGTCATGGTAAGCCTTTTATTGTTCTTTCTGTACCTGCTGATGAAATCTTGCAATAAACCTATCTTCCTCTATTTCTACCAACTGCGCAATCCTGTCTTGCACAGTGCCAGTGTCATCCATATCTGTAAATGTTGTAATTCTTAAGCTAGGAACTAAATATTCCATAGGTACCACTGCTTCCAAGACATATACTATCTTAAAGGGGGTCTGCATTGTCAACTTCTTGCAAGTGGTTCGATAGGGCCATAACACTAATGGCACTCTCAAATCCCAATCATCTTTGTTCACACTGAAAATCTTTGTCAGTGATGTCTCCAAGATATTATTGAAAGCTTCAACTGTACCATTCACCTGTGGGTGGTATGGTGTGCTCTTTTTATGGTGAAATTCAAATTCCTGAGTCAGGGCTTCAATAGTATTATTAATAAAATGTGTGACTTGATCACTCATAAGTAACTTTGGGCATCTGAATCTAGTTATAATATCATCAAAGATGAATCGCACAGTTGTAGTTGCATTACAGTCCTTAACTTCTTTTGCTTCTACCCATTTGGTCAAATACTTTGTCACAGTGATGATGTATCAAGCTCATGTGCACTTCCCTAGTGGGTTGTGTTAGCATCAGAAGTCACTCCTGGATTGCTTGCAGGAGCAGAGCCCAACGCCCATCAGTCTTATGTCACGATTTGTTTATAAAGGGTGATCAGATGGAGATAATGGCTCTAAGAGGTATCACTCTAACTCAAGGACTGAGTCTGGTACGTAAAGAACAGAGGAGGTCTGGAATCCTAACTTTAGCTAGTGGGTTGATTTAAAGATGAGCAGGTGGAAGACTTAGGAAAAGATGAACAAACAGCTCTGGGCAACAGGCTTGCAGCGGTTTGTAGGGGAAAAACTCTGAAAGCAGGATCCTCCTGGTTTCGGGGTTTCGAGAAACTGAATAAGGACTTGACTGGATCCTCCAATTACAAGTCATTCAGCGTCAAAAAAATCACAGGAACTGACTAGAGGCTCTGTAACTATTACAGCGATCAATTACAACATCATCCTATAATAGCTACAGCTCGACTGGATCCTCCAATTCCGAGTTGCTCTAACATAATTAAAACGAAGACGTGAAAGAAACTGGCATTCATAAGGCAAGAAGTCTCCAAAGTTCAAATATATCCAGAACAACAATGCTTCATTAAAAATTTACAACCCGGGAGCTTTTCTCAACCATCGATGCTTACAAAAGTGGCCAAAATGCCTACATATACTTGGAACAAAAATACTGGAAGCTAAATCGAGACATTGCATTGAAGACATTACGTCTTCACATTTACTGTGCCTGCAGTCCCTGGATGCTCGTGGACTTTAGTCAGACGCAATTATGTTCCCAAGGGCCTGAGAATGAAATGACCAGCTTACAATCATCTCTGGATTTTCCATTTATGGTGGAAAAGATGTCCAACCACCATCAACTACTGTAATAACTGCTTCATTGGGCTCGGAAAGGTCCAGGTTGATTCTGCACCTACAGGACATGGAGACCTTCGTGATGACTGGGAGGCTTGACACGAAGTGACGAACGGATGGTGACCAAGCAAGGGAAAAATGATAGGGCGAGCACAAGTGGCAGAATCCATGGGTTTTGAAGTGTACGATCCAGGTGGAGGAACACAGGGGTCGGAAAAACTGCGGTTGGCACGACACGGGGAGAAGACGTGGCGGCAAGGGACAGATGGTGGAGGTAATGCAATGAGGCTTCAGGCTTTTTGGGAATTCAGGATTTGCGAGTTTGCAATGCACGAACTCTTCGCCTCCAGGATCCCCGATATCCCGATGTGCGATGAGCTCCTCCTCCTATGGGTTAGCCCTCCTGGTTATTCTATGGCCCATACGACCACTTCTTTATGACTGGAGCTTAATCTCTGTTGGGGATTTGGCACTTTCGATGTCTCGATGCACAAGTCCTTGAGACTCGCGACAGCCTTCCACCTGTATTCCATTTGCTCCTTCGGTCCCACACACTAATCCGACGATTTCCAGGACATCGCTTCTCGCGACCTGGCAATTCTACGCGCAAATCTTTGCCGCTCAAACTCAAAAACATCCGAGTTTGCGATGTGCCGATGCCACTTGGTGCTGCCTTCCTACACGGATTGTCCTTCCGACACCTGTCCTCCACTATGATTCGTAGCTACGTCGGGAAATCGGGTATCGGGATATCGCGATTCCTGCTGTCATGTGCATGGGGCTATCATATCCCCGATCCCCAACTCTGCAGGATCTCTTGCCACATGCCACAGCTGATGGACGGCTCTAATTCAGTCGGGCAATCGCGCATCGCGATTCACTCATGTAAGAGTTCCCTTCCTTCAGAAACTCCGATCCTCCGATGGACTAAAATCCCAACTCTCCTTCTGATGTCTGACACGCGTCCTGCCAAGATCAACGGCTAGGATCCCATCGGTCTTTCGAGACTCGAAAGGTCTCGGCCTTCTTACCCTTTAAAATCTCGATACCACAATTGTTACTAACATTAGGCTCCATGGGGGATAGAGTCGTCCCTACGATGCTCTAAGAACTCCTTCTGCAGTTCCAGTCGCCTTTCCATTGGGCTATGGATTCATTATTAGGCCGCAAAAACAAAAACAAAAAGAACTAAGAAACAACAAGGACAATATTTACAGACAAAAGAGTTATCTGAGACTTCAAACAAAACATTTCTTTAGGAAATGCCCATTTACTAGGCTGTCGAAAACCTCTTCACTTTCCAAATCTCGCAACCTGTATGTGTTGTTTAAGAAAGCCTCATAGATTCTGAAAGGCCCAATCCACAGGGCTTCAAATTTGTTGTGTTTGCCCTTATCTTGTTTAGGAGCATCCCATTTCAATACCAGGTCTCCTACCTGGAACCGCTCCTTCTTGGCCTTCCTATCGAAGACCTGCTTGATTTTCTGGTGATGGTCCTGGATCCTGTCCAATGTCTACTCCTTAGCCTGCTGGACCTCTACTAACTGATGAATCCTTCTGATCATGTCATCAGGATCCTCCTGATAGTCCTGGAGGAATTTCTCTACAGGGATGGCTAGCTGAGAAGGGAAAACAGCTTCGGCTCTGTAGACTAACTGGAAAGGGGACAGACCTGTAGCTCTCTTTGTAGTCACCCGATCAGCCCATAGGGAGAATGTAAGCTTCGAGTTCCAAGCCCTTTGGTTGTCTTCCAACAGCCTTTTGATGATTCTTATTAAACTTTTGTTGGAGTACTCTGCTAAACCATTGTCTTGTGGGTAATATGGGGTGGAGTGAATCAGCTTAATCCTGAACTACTCACAGAACCTGGCTAATGGCTCAAACCCAAAAGCGGCTGCATTATCAGTGATAATCTTATTTGGACAGCCAAACCTTGTGATGAGGTCCTCCAAGAATCCGATGATTACCTTGTGGGAAGCACTCCTGGTGGGAATAGCTTCAATCCACTTGGTAAAGAAATCTATAGCAGTAAGGATCCACCTATGCTGCCCACTGGAGGGAGGGTGAATTTCTCCAATAAAATCTAGGCCCCACTGCTGGAAAGGCCCTGAAACCACCACTGGTTTTAACGGCAAAGACTTGAGCTGTTGATTTCCTACAAATTTTTGACAATTGATGCAGGCTCTGACCCTTTTGCAGACATCAGCGAACATGGTAGGCCAGTAGTATCCAACACTGAGGATTTTGTGGGCGGTGGCTCTCCAGAAATGGTTCTCTCCACACAGGCTGCTGTGAAATTCAGCTACGACCTTCTCGGCCTCTGGTGGACTTATACATTTTAGAAGCACCCCCAAGTGGTCTTTCCAATATAATATTTGATCGATCAGGAAGTATTTGATTTCTTTGAGCTTCAGAGCTCTTGCTTTGCTTCTTTGCAGGCCGTCTGGAGGTCGCAGCTCCTGCAAAAAGTATATGACATCCTTATACCAAGGACATTGAGCCAATGGGGGCTCCCTTTGATGATCTATGTCAGATAGTTGATCCTACTGAATATCTGAGCATTCATTGATGAAACTTATCCCCAAAGCTTGGCAATTTTCTTCAGCCAGCAGCTTGGCTAAACCTTTCCCTTTGATCAACTTGGTGGGCCTTATTTCCAGGTTGAACTCCAGGATTTTGGCTATCCATTTACTCCTTCTCCCGTCTATGTCAGGCTGAATAAGAATATCTTTAACAGAAGTCGAGGGGACATAGGTGGTGATCCTTGACTGCAGAATGTAGGTTCTAAAAGCTTTGATATCTTTCACTAGAGCATAAGCTTTCTTCTCCATAGTGTCATACTTGACTTTGACATCCCTCAATGCTCGGCTGAAGTAAGCAACAGGCTGTTCTAACCCACTGTCATTTGTCTGTAATAGAACAGCAGCTACTGTGTCAGGTGAGGCAAAGGAGAAAATAAGGAAATCCTTCGAGTAGTCGGGATTGACAAGCACAGGAGCTTCAGTCAGGGCTTTCTTGATTTGTTCAAAGGAATTCCGCGATTGAGGGGTCCACCTTACTTCATTCTCTTTCTTTAACATAGTTGTTATAATTTTTACCTCCTCAGCAAAGTTAGGCACAAACCTCCTTAGGAAATTAATTTTACTGAGGAAAGATTGGACCTCCTTTCTAGACCTCGGGATTGATAAGGCTTGTATTGCCTCAATTATGATGGGATCAATCTTGACTCCTTCTGCTGATACTATGTGGCCTAGTAACTTTCCCTCCTTCATGGCGAATAGAGATTTTTTAGGGTTTAATGAAATGCCAAACTTTTTGTATTTCAAGAAAACTTTCCTGAGGTGGCGACGGTGTTCTTCATCAGATTTTGAAAATACTGTGATGTCATCCAGATAGACGACCACGAATTTATCCTTTTCCCCAACAAAAGCGATGTCCATGGCACGCTGGAATGTCGCCCCTACATTCATAAGTCCAAATGGCATCTTGGCATACATGAATGTGCCCCATGGAGTGGTGAATGTTGTCTTCTCCCTGTCTTCAGGAAGAACAGGGACTTGATTGTAGCCAGAGAAACCATCAATCATAGACATCCTGGAAGCTCATGTTACCCTCTGTAGTATGTGTTCCATCTTTGGCAATTGGTAGTTATCCTTCCGTGAGCTCCGGTTCAAATTTATGAAGTCTACACAGAGTCGGATCTCTCCATTCTTTTTCCTTACTGGCACCAAGTTAGCCACCCACTTTGAATATCTCAGTGGTACAATGATCTGAGCTTGAAGCAACTTCTTCACTTCTCTCTCCATGATAGGCAGCAACATGGGATTGATCTGTCTCAGCTTCTGCCTCAATGGATTTGCCTCCTCTTTTAATGGAATTTTATGCTCGATGACTGAGGTGTCATAGGTTTTGAGGTCTTCGTAGGTCCAGGCAAACACATCAGCAAATTTCCTCAAAAGTCCATTGTATTCAGACCTCTGCTCCTCTGTCAGAATTCTTGACAATTTGATAAGCTTGGGCTCATCCTCGGTCCCAATGTTGCACTGAATAGTACCAGTGTCATCCTCCGAGATTTCTCCCTTTAATGATACATCATTTGTATCAAAGAGCCTTTCCAAAGGAACCAGTCCCCTTGGGATATGATTGCTGGGAAACTGTACAATGTCACGCTCTGCAATCTTATTCAGAAAATTACCCCCATCGGGCCCTTCCTCTGGGATGGCCTCTTGGTCTATGTGCATTTCTGAAAATTCCTCAACAGTCTCCAAGAACTTCTTTATTTCAAGGTCATCCTCGAATACCTTCCAATGTTTGACGTTGTTAGGTATGGAGGGCCTGTATTTCACTTCCACACCGTACCTCAGTTTGGGCGCCAAGGGTACCTTGAAAATGCTTGCTAATGTAGCTAAGGAATCTGCCACTGTGTTTTCTTCTCTTGGGACGAAATAAATGTTAAATGCTGAGAAGAAACTGTCAACTAGATCCCATACCTCATTTCTGTAGCTCCTAAGTCGAGGATGCTTAGCCTGATAAGCGTTTCTGACCTGTTGGACCACCAACTCTGCATCACCGAACACTGCTACCTCCTGAATTCCCATTTCCCTCGCAGCCCTTAGTCTCAGAAAAAGAGCCTCATACTCTGCCACATTGTTGGTAGCTTCAAATTCTAATTTGTATGACAGAGATATGGTTTCCTGAGCAGGCGACACAAAAACTACTCCAGCTCCAGCGCCTTCTCGGGAACAAGCGCCATCAAAAAACATTTTCCAGATTGGGGTGATGGAGAGAGGAACTTCAGGGGAAACTGTGGGCTGCTTTCTGAGTCTCAGAGGCGACTCTGGGGCGTGGGTGAGCTGCAGTAAACTGGAGCCTAAATCAGTGTCCAAGGCAAATATGGGATGATTGGTGGGGTTAGCCTCATCACTGATTATATAGGCCAACTGGGCTTCCCTATATAGCCTTCGATGTTCTCCTCCGAACACTGGGATAGTAGCATATGTGAGGTCCATCTGCAAGGTTCCCCCCAGTCTTTTTATCCAAGATCTTGA
>SNQJ01S0082990.1:39830-56670 GCA_010110895.2 Picea sitchensis
TTACCTCTTGTAAATTTCTTCTACTCTGACAACCTATGGGAATTTACAGAGCGTTAACATGCTCCACGAGGATGTTAGGAACCTCCTCAAAGACTTTATGTCTTACAACTTGTAAAGCTTGATCTACTATGGGGTACTGACTTTCAAATAAGAATGTAGCTATAAAGTTTTGATTCATACCGTACCAACCAGAAGTGGTGAGGCATAGTTCTGCTTAAAGATACTAATTGATAGACATTGTATCCAAAGTGTTAATGAACTTATGCACCCACTGTTCTTGAGGAATATTTCTCTAGGATTCCTGACAACTTTTCACATGGTCCTTCAGACATCTTTGACCTGTATATTAAACTTTTCACCCTTCGACTTGGTTGGAAAAGTGCATTGTCATTAAAGTGTGACATTGCACCCACTCCGTGATGTTCTTCTTGTGTGTTCCCCACCATCTTGTTGGAATTGCTTTCAAGGCTTCATCAAGTGCCAACAACCATTATGGTGGTACAATTTCTTCAAATTCCAATAAGAATGTTTCTAAATGATTCAAACCATCAAATGTGGGTAGATTACTTACTTTTGTGCCAATCCAGCAAACTTCCCTGGTCAATCTAGCACACCTCTGTGCAGAAAATTCATACATTTTGTTCTTCCAGTTCTCCAGTGGTTCTTCTGAATCTGATGAGAATGTGCTTTCACTTCACCAACTCAAATTCCCGTATATTGTAGGATTAATGTAATCCTTCTGTCTTGTTGTCAATTTATGTATATTCTCTAGATCGTATGCACAGTCTTCTTCTCCGATGGGATCTGTGTATCTGCGACCTTCATTAGGATCAAGAGGTCCAATGACCCTAAGACCATCACCTTCAAATGTCATTCGTCTCTTCTTTATGACAACAACAGTCGAATTGTTGAAAGCCCAATAAATGCCCAACAACGCAGGATAAGGACATATATCATCAACTATCTCGATCACCTCGAAGTCTACAAACGTCCTTACCCCATCGATGTCCACAGGGACATGCTCCAGTCTTCCAAAGGGGCTTATTGGCTATAGATTAGCCATCTTGGGCCTGATAGGGGAGTAAATCAACTTGGGTTTTCCCATCAGTGCCCAGGTCTGCTTCATCATAACATTGAATTATGATCCCAAGTCGAGGACCACATAATCTATGTCATAGTCTCCAATCTGAGCATTAAGGTGTAATTCCTTGTTTTTTCTTCTCTTCCTAGATACTTGATGTACTTCTTTATTCAGCAGGGGACCTACCCTGCCTATCTCATACTATCTGATCAAATGTTGTAGTTCTTGTACAGCTCTTTCATCCTTAAACAAATCAATAAACGTATACAAGAAACCTACAATCTTGCTTACCTCTTTTTCGTCTCCTTGTAAGGCAGACTGATTGAATTCCAAAGGCATTCTGCATTCTCTCACTTCTGGTTGTGCCTTTGATGAAGAAGCATGTTCTCTTCCAAATTACCTTCCTGCCTCTTCAAACGTCTACTTTTCCTTCCTTGGATCAAACAACTATGTTTTCTCTATAGCTCTTCTGATCCTTGATCCCTCTGTAGTCTTTTCTGGAGTCCTCTTGTCTTCTCCTATAATAGTGCCTCCTCTAGTAATAAAAACGACTCTGGGATCCTCTCTGTGAGATTCAGCTGATATTAATTGGACTTATTGGTTTCCACCCCATCNTGTTGGGCATTCTTCGATCACATGTTCAAATGAGTTGTAGTAGTTGCAAGTAGTAAAAGGGTTCTGACAGTCCCTTGCCAAATGACCTGGCTGGGCATAGTTGTAACAAATGATCTGACCTCTACCTCGATCCATGCCTCCTCCTCCTCCTCTTTCTCTGAATCCACCACGATGGTTGAAGCTTCCTCTTCCTGGGGAATTAAACTGCGTAGCATTTCCCTCCTGTTGCATCTCTTCTTAAATCCTATATGTGTCTCTTGACATTTCATGCAAGAGGTCATAAGCCCTACAGTCTTTCTCATCATGCCCCACATATTTACAGAATGTGCAATAAATGTTTGTAGGTGTATGAACATATTTTTGCATGTAATAACATTCACCAGGGCGATGTCTATTTCTACATACCTCGCACCAGGGTAGAGTAACCTGCTTCAAAGGGCTTGGAGCTCCAGAGGCCAAGTACTCATTAAAAAGGGGACAGTGTTCCTTATCATGGCCTTCTGATTTACATGTGATACACCATATGTCTTCTCTTTTATATTTTCCATTTTCTTTCTTCATATCCTCAACTTGCAAATATAAGCTAGTTAGCTGGGTCAAAATTTGACTCATACCTAAGTTGGATTCTCCCATAGGGGTTGATTCTAGTTTCATGGTGATCTCTAGTGCCTCAGCCTGCGAAGTGACCTTCTACTACATCATAGGAACTCTGATGTGTGGTAAGAGGGCAGCAATGAACCATTCCTTATTTTGCTCATCTGGAATCTGAAAACTCAAACGGCCTATCAAGGTCTTAAAACTCTAGTCAAATTCCCACACAGGTTCAGCTACTCTCTGCTTGATTTCTTTTAGCTCTGTAATGCACTATGACTTTGACTTGGGTTTCTTGAATTTTTCACTCAACACGGTCTTGATATCTTTCAGCGGTTTAGGCTGTGCAACTCCTTTAACAAACTTCATGTACCATCTCAGTGCACGTTCTCTCAAGGTAGTACTAAATTGGGCTCTCTTAATAGATTTGTCATTAACTTTCTTAATACTCCATACATCTTCGCATAAAAACCAGTGTTGATCAGGATCTTCAGATCCATCTCCTCTAAATATAGGTAACCTCATTTCATCTGCCATAGATCTTCCTAGGTTTCTTGACTGAGTATGTATTGAACTGCTGGTAATAGTGCTCTGAGTGCTCTGACTGTTAGAACCCTATATAATAGGGGAATCAGTATTCTGACTATATCTGTCTATTTCAGGCATTACGCTTTTGCTCATGACACATAGTGAAGGCAACAGAAAGCGCTCGAATCTGACCAAGCATAAGCCAAGAACCTGCATGCGAACTTCGAAGCATGTTAAAATTCCGGTGCATTTTTAGCAAAAAATTATGAATTGGTTTGAATGGAAAAAATTTATTCTTATGGTTTATTAGCCAAATTTGGTTTTTATAATCAATTTTTGGTCTTTTAAGCCAAAATTGGCCCCTCGGGCTTTATGCAGAGTGTTTTGTTTTGTTTTTCAAAATATAAATTGTTTGAAAATTATTTTCCAAAACGTATATTGGCCGAGGGCCAATCTCCAAGCACTCAACACCAAGAGTTAGCACCATTTCACAAACCAACAACGAACATACAAGCCAATGCTCGAGCGTAAGGGGCCAAGCACAAGACTCCATCTCCATGCAACCTGTCACACAACAACACAACACATGTCAGGGGTGAGCATGCAACATCGTGCAGCACACAAGCACCAAACTTCCAAGTGGCTATCCGTTGTCTTATATCATCGGGTATACGCCAGAAATGGAGCAAAGTTCAAACCCCATGCGCAGACGTCGGAATGATTTCACACCTGTCAAGACTCCACCTCCTAATTTTGTGCTGACTGTCACTGATATCCTGGGAAATATCAAGAATGTACAACACTTGTTGCAGCACCCTTCTTTTGACATTCAGAATCCTAACAAGGTTTATTCTCTCATTGGAGGATTCTGCAGCAGTTCGGTTAACTTCCATGCAAAAGATGGTTTTGGTTACGAATGCATTGGAGATATGTATTGATGATAGGGTTTGGGCAGAGATTTTTTATTCAAAGGATTATTGAATAGTGAACATTCGCACAAGTAATTCTTGCAATGATAATGTGAAGTGGTTAATTCAGAGAAGCGGGATGTTTCATCTACTGTGAGGAGCCACAGAGTTTTCACCAACAGAAACAATATGTTCGAAACAGAACTTGAGGTTACAATTGAGAAGGGAATGCAAAATGGTCAAAAGATTACTTTCCAAGGGGAAGCAGATGAAGCACCCGACATAGTTATTGGTGACATTTTATTTGTGGTTCAACAAAAGGATCATCCCAAATTCAAGAGAAAGGGAGATGATCTCTTCATTGAGCATACTTTATTATTGACAGAGGCACTATGTGGGTTCCAGTTTATATTGAACCATTTGGATGGGCGGAAACTACTTATTAAATCTATCCCTGGTGAAGTTGTTAAGCCATGTCAGTTCAAGGATATTAATGATGAAGGAATGCCTTCTTACTAGCGGCCTTTCATGAAGGGTAATCTATGTCTCTTTTCTATAAAAACACTTTCAAGGCATAGAGATGTGAGCTATTGCATCATCATCCTGCGTATGTACGCAGGCTGTCTACTGTGCAGTGTGTGTATGTACACGAGCTGACCCAAAACATGGCACGTATACCGCTGAGAATATTCAAAAATAAAAAGACAAGGAAGACTTACAGGGCAGGGAAAGCTGGTATACACCTTGCAGGTGACCAGAGACCCTTAAAAGACTCAGTAAACTTGACTGAAACTCAAAAAGGAAAACAAGAAGCCAATTGACAACCCAAAAACCTCCCTAAAATCCCTAGAGAGACACCCCAGTGTGTTGAAATTACTAAGACAACTGAGAGGGGGGGGTGAATCAGTTGTTATTGTGCTTAAACAATTTTAAGTCTATTAATACATTCTTAATATTTCTTCAAATGATCATCAAACAATTTTAAGTCTATTAATACATTCTTAATATTTCTTCAAATGATCATCAACATTATACAAGATATGGACAATAAAAGTACCGAGCACGTCAATAACATAAGGTATTACGAGACATATTTTCACGAGGGAAACCCATAAGGAGAAACCTTCTTTGAAATGATAGGCATCTTTAAGTTATGTACATCATCTGGTAATCGAAAGCACCAACTCAATGTGATGTTGCTACCTCTGTTTTACAATCTTCAACCTGTTTGAGAGCACCAACTATCTAATTTATCTAGCACCCACCATAAGGAAGCACCAAATCCCTCTTTTTTCCAAAGACTAACCGATGGAAGCACCAAGTTCCATTTACACAGGCTCCAACTTGTATGATAGAGAACACTTGTTCTCCTTACACCACCCCTCGCCAATTGGTTTTCCTCGCTACAACCAGATGGAAGCTACAACTCCCTCGTGTTCAAGATCCCACTCTGAACCTCTCCTCGGAGGAAAACAAATTCCTCCCTAGCACCTCCCCAACCACTCTCGAATATAAATGAATAATTAAGCAACCAATTATACAGATAAATCCCATCTACCACTTCTTTCTCTCGCTCAGAATCCGGGTCTCTTTGACCTGCTCAATCTTCTTTGTCCGCTCAAATACCCCGCTCGCTTCAACTGTTGTTATGCTTTTTGCTCTGATTTCAAGTCTATGTTCTCATATTTTATCATTTCTAAGTTTTATCTCACACTGCGTATTATTTCACCACACTGCAAGATATTTTCGCTTCCCACACCGCGATCCTCGGTGGTTCTCTTTCACTTTCTTACAGTTTTAATTCATTTTTCATCTAGAATGAAAACCCATGCACAGTCTGTATCTTCTTCTTTATGCACCACACCCACAATATTTACACTTCGCATCTTCTTCGACAAAAGAAAACCATCTAAGCAACTGGAACGCCAACCGATAAACAATCATGAGTCTGTATCGCTAACAAATTCGAAACTGAAGAGTTAACTATGAGAGAGAAAAATAGCCCTCCAATCATATCTAATTTTATCCGGCGACCGCTAGATACCTTTATTAATCTCGCTTTTAAATTGGGTTTCGGCGTTTCGGCATTCTTGTGGCCAAGTGTTTCGATACTTCATGTCACCAAACTCCGATACGTAATCCTACACCAGTTCCTTCCAATATATGACCATGTCCATGACCAAGCGC
Organism: Picea sitchensis; assembly: GCA_010110895.2. NCBI lineage: Eukaryota > Viridiplantae > Streptophyta > Pinopsida > Pinales > Pinaceae > Picea > Picea sitchensis. Next base: position 45,741 of record SNQJ01S0082990.1, read on the forward strand.
TTTATGCATAAAGTGCTTTTCGCGATTTCACATTTTGCCTTTTTGTTAATTCCGTTGTGAATTTTCTTGAATTTCCAAGTCGCGATCCTCGAAAACCCCGAAATCTTTATCCTAACCGACTCCTTTCCCTTCTCAAGGACTACCGACAAAGGGACCATATAGGCTATACCTCAAAAGGTGCTTCATATTTCGCGATTTTATAAACTTCATTGAGTTTGATCGACGGTTGAAATATTCATAGATACGACGGTCCAGATCTCATCACGAACTCGCATCTCGCGGAGTTTCCACACCACATGTTCGTTGACTCCAGTCAACGACAACTTATGATTTGATGGTCTAGGATTCGATCTAATTCAATGGTTTCGATCATATCGCTGATTTCAAGATCTCACGAAGCTTCACAATTCATGCTCCGCTGGACTCCAATTCGCTGGACTTGTCCCATGATTCAATAGTCTAGATTTTGATCTTGATCCGATCTACATTAATTTCGCGGATTTGTATATCGCGAATTTTGCGGTTATATTTTCTTGCCTTCTCCAAGTCGTGGAGTCACTAAAAACGGAAATGGACAGACACTATCTAGATCACACCTTTGATCCGGATATTGTGGATTAAATTCAGGATTTCGCGATATCACCGATTTCTTGGTATTGTTTGTTGCCTCTCCAAGTCATGAGTCACAAAAATCCAAAATGGACGGATCAATGGTCCAGATCAAAACCTTGATCCTGGACCTACTGCGGATTAAATCATCATTTCACATTTATCACAATTTCGATGGTTATGTTTTCTGCCTCTCCAAGTCGCAGTTGCGAACTCAAATGATGGTGGGATCAATGGTCCCTATCAACACTTGATCTGATGATCATCAGGAATTGTAAATGGGATCCAATGATCAAAAAATGTTGCTTCTCCTCCCCGATAGCAGGTCTCTGATGAGGCAATGGAATGGATGATGGATGGATGGACATGGATGGATGGATGGAGGAAGGAGGGAATGGAAAGGAAGAAGGAAAGGAAGAGGAGCCATAACGGATGGTGGACGGACGGATGGATGGATGGGTGACGGAAGGATGGATGATGGAGGAAGGAATGGAAGGATAGCCGGATTGAAAGAGGAAAGGACGGATAAGGATGGAATGGATGGACGGATGGAGGAGTGGACGGATGGATGGATGGAATGACCGGAGGGATGGAATGGAATGGATGGATGGATGGAGGATAGACGGATGGATGGAATGGACGGACGGATGGCCGGAGGATGGAATGAAATGGAAGGATGGACGAGGAATGGACGGATGGATGGATCGGATGGATGGAGCCGGATGGAGCCGAGAATGGAATGGAGGAGGAATGGAAGGAGGAATGGAAATGGATGGAGGGAAGGAATGGATGGAAATGGATGGAGGAAAGGAAAGGAATGGATGGAAGGGAAAGGAGCCGGAATGGATGGATGGATGGATGGACTGAGTGGAATGGATGGATGGAAGGATGGAAATGGATGGAGACGGAGGACGGAAAGATGATGGAGGGATGGAATGGAATGGATGGATGGAAATGGATGGATGGATGGAGGCCGGAAGGATGGATGGAATGGATGGAAGGATGGAAATGGAGGAAGGATGGATGGAATGGAATGGATGGACGGATGGATGGACCGGATAATTTTTCAATTTCTTTGTCGGATGAATGGAAGTCAATCCTTTCCGAGTTTTAATACTTGCGATTTTTGCGGATACAACTTTAAACTTCTATTTCCTTTCTGCTTTTTACTATCTCTTCTTCTAAGGCTTCACACCGACTTTCTTCTTTTCCGACAATGTTTTGTTTCAAGATGTCTCTATTTTCTTGCCTTCTAATTCCTAATTTCGCCAGAAAGCTTCACTGCTTTTTACTCTTCTTTCTCAAACCGGTGGTCAACAATTGTTTTGCTTTCCTGCTCTTAATTGGACCATCAATTCTCTTCCAAAGCACCCATCGGGCTTCTCCTTCCATATCAATCACAACTCTTCATCATTATCATCACTCACTGCTCTTTTATTATCATAATCCCTTTTGGCCATAAGCATGAAGTCATTTTACCTTATCTTCACAAAGAAGAGTCACTATCTGTGTCATCTGAAGAGTCATCATTGTTCACACATAAACTTTTCTTCTTACTATATTTCTTGAATTGGTAATTATTTTCACCATCAGAAGTTTGTCCCTTTTCCATGGGGACACTTTAGATGAAAATGACTCATCTTACCAACGGAGAGTATCGAAGGCAACTTGTCTTTGTTATTTTCCTGATCCTTTCATTAACCTTTTCACAATTTTTTCCTCAATATCATCTAATTCTCAATCGCGATTCTTTTGCTTTAAAAGATGCTTCTTAGTACTAGATTTTATCTTTTCTAATTTCATTTCATATATGCGCTAAAGTTCCTAGAAGGATAAATGGACGTAATTTTGAGATCATTTAATCTCCTTCTATTGTGAAGAGACTTTCGATTGGAATTCTATCGTGCAAAGATCTTAAAATCTTCGAATCCATAAGTGAGTCATTAAACTTCTCACCAAGACCATTCATGAATTTACAAATTCTTAAACTCTTAAAAAATAATTGCTAATTGTTTCATCTTCATTCATCTTTAGTTGTTCAAATTTCTTTAACTGCATGTTTGAAGTTTGGCGACTTTTACTTTCTCATTTCCTTCAAACCGCTATCACGCTTATCCCATTTCATTGCTTAGCTTAAAGATGTATCACCTTTACAAACTCATCTTCAACAAGCCCATTCAAGATACTCATTCCCTTAAATAACCAACTCTAACTTATCATCCTTGGGGGCTAGCATAACAGGATTTATGTATCCAGCTTCTACCACATCCCAAACATCAACACCCAAAGCCATTGGCATGTTCTCATTCTAATCTTTTAAAGAAAAATTGGTTCATCAAAAGAGGGGGTTTAGAGGTTGAAGTCCCTTCAAGAATTGTCATGTTTAAGCTACAAATCTACCTTTTGAATAAAAGGAACCCGCTTCGATACCTTACAATTTGTTTAAATTACTGCTATTAACCGAGGAATCCTTTGTTATTGTGCTTAAACAATTTTAAAAGTCTATTAATACATTCTTACTATTTCTTCAAATGATCATCAACATTATACAACATATGGACAATAAACGCAATGAGCATCAGCCACACATAAGGTATACATAGAGACGTATTTTCACCAGGGAAACCCATAAAGGAGAAAACCTCTTCTTCCTCAAAATGATAGGTAGTCTTTACCCTGCGACATCATCTATAATTTGAGCACCAACTCAGTCGAGGTCGGGCACTGCTTTACAAGCTACAACCTTGTTCGAGCACCAACCTCCGGTTTCTAGCACCACCAGAAGTTGAAGTACCAACTCTTTAATTCCGGGGCACCAACCGGATAACTAACTTCCCGCCACATGTGCTCCAACCCTGCATTTACATAGAACACTTTGTTCTCCCTGTAATTCATTCCCTCGCCACCCTCGGTTTCTCCTCGGGTTTAAACTGATGGAAGCGACCGTGGTTCAAGCTCCCACTTGAACCTTTTAGGACAACAAATGTCCTCCCTAGCACCTCCCAACCACCCTGGAATATAAATGAATAATTAAGCAACCAATTACACAGATAAAATGATTATTACCACTTCTTCTTTGCTCTGTAAATCTGGTCTTCTTTTGACTGTTCTGCAATTCTTCTCTTCCTTTGTCTGTTCTGCAATTATGCTCTGCTTCAACTTGTTCTTCCATTCTTCTCTGCTTCAAGTCTATGCCTCATCTATTACTCTTCTCTGAGTTTTATCTCACACTACGCATATTTTCAGTCTCACACTGCGCATCCTGTGTCTTTCCCTTTCTTACAAATTAATTCATTTTTCATCCAGAACAACCAACCACGCACAATATGTATCTTCTTATTTTATGCACCATGCCCACAACAGTTACACTTCGAATCTTCTGAGGCAAAAGAAAAATCGTCTAAGCAACTGAAATGCCAACCAATCAGGAATCATGAATCAGTTTTGCTAACTGATTCGTAACTGATGAATTAACTATGAGAGAGAACAGTAGCCCTTTGATCATATTCAATTTTATCTGCACCATTGGATGAACTTTATTAATCTTGCCTTTAAATCGAGTTTCAACATTTCGACATTCTTGTGGCCAAGTGTCTCGACACTTCATGTCGCGATATCTGAAACTTTGATACAGAGCTTTTCTGCGCTAACTCCTTCCACTATATGACCATGTCCATGACCAAGCGCTTATGCATAAAGTGCTTTTCACGAATTCGCATCTCGTGAATCTGGAGGTGAGGCATCTCAACTCTCCAAGTCATGATCCCTGAAACCCCGAAATGGAGCTTATCTGAACTGACTCCTTCCCTTCTCGTGACCACCGGCGGTGACCATAGGATGTACCAAAAGGTGCTTCATATTTCGTGAGTTTATAAACTTCATTGAGTCTGATCGATGGTTGAAATCTCCATAGATCCGACAATACAGATCTTATCACGATCTCGCATCTCGCAAGTTTCCACACCATGCTTCATTGACTCCAAGTCAGCAACTTGTCCTATGATTCGACGGTCCAGATATGATCTTGATCTGACAGCTGCGATTAAATCGCGATTTCGGTGGTTATATTTCTTGCCTCTCCAAGTCGCAAGTCATGAAACTCCGAAATGGACGGATCAACGGTCCAGATCACACCTTGATCTGACGGCTGTGATTAAATCATGATTTCGGTGGTTATATTTCTTTCCTCTCCTAGTCGCGAGTCTTGAAACTCTGAAATGATCGGTTCAACGGTCCAGATCACACCTTGATTTGATGGTTGTGATTAAATCACAATTTTGCATATCGCGATTTCAATGGTTATGTGTCTTGCCTCTCCAAGTCGCGAGTCACGAAACTCTGAAATGATGTGGGATCAACAGTCTCGATCAACACTTGATATGATGGTCATCGAGAATTGTAAATGGGATACAACGATCAGAAATGTTGCTTCTCCTCCCAAGCAGTCCCGATCAACACTTAATCTGATGGTCATCGGGAATTGTAAATGGGATCCAATGAATAGAAATGTTGCTTCTCCTCCCGAGCTTACTTTGTTCCGCTTACTCTGATCTTGCCATCGATGATCTGCCAACAATCCTCTACACTATCTCTTCTGAGCTTATTCGAATCTTCTCTGCAACGTCTTCTCATAATGCCCATCTATTACATACTTTATGTACTCATGCCATCTTCATTGTTGTACTTGCCATCAATGACAAGTAAACAAGCATGCGTTGTCTGTTAAATATTTGCCAACACAATGAAGTCGCCAATTCTGCTAGAGGGAAAACCCCCCTATAACAATACTAGGGTTTAGGATATAGACAAAGCAAATGAATTCCTAAAAGTCAATCTAGTTTCTACACTACCCCCAAACATACCAAAATAAATGAACAGAAAGCAGTGGAAGAGAATATCGATAACTATACCTTTTATCTAACGGCTGGTGATGATCTCCTCGAGCTCTGTAGCTCTAAAGGATACAAGTCTCCTCCCAAAGATGACCTACATCCAAGACTAGGAAAACAAGGATACAAGCATGCTATTTATATTCATAAATTAGTGTTAGATATCAAATGTTATGTATAAATCAAAGAAAAGACACAAAACATCATCATTTGGGACAAGGAAAAGAGATTATTTTATTCATCAAACAAATATTGAAACTTACAATCCTCGCAGGCCACCGTTCCATGAACCTAGTCTGGGATCCTCTTTGAAATGCTCCAAGTGCACCTTCAATAAGCCACTTCTTTCAATATACTAATCACCTCAAGGGAAGGGAATGGATTGAATGGAAGAAAAGGGGTTGAAGAGGGAACGCTGAGGCAATAATTCACAAAAGGTTGCAGATGCTTGGGCAAGGAAGGGAAGTGAAATTGGGAAGAGTTTCACCATTCTAATTCTTGGTTGTGGAATGAGACCCCAAGACCTCCTTTTATATGACAAAAGTATGGTTATTCGATTGGGGGATGGGCTATAGTAAGTGAATTGGTTGGGAAACTTCCAATAGCCCATAAATTACACCGAATTCCTTACAAATTTTTAATTTTTGCAACTTTTGGAGGCATACGCAGGATGTTTAGTGTGAAAAAAGTGTATTGACGTGGGCTATCTAGCATGCAACAAGCATATGTACATGGGTAGTAGTGGATCATAGCGCGTACATGATCTAAAAATTGGTTTTTTAAGTAGAGATCCTCAGTAGTGATTTGGAAAATTATGCAAGCAAGAAGGCCAATGCCATGTATGCATGAGTAGGGAATTTTAGGGCTATAACATATACTTCCTACACTACCTATTTCGACCTTTCTATTTTCTGTGCAACCTTATCCTGTTCCAACATGAGTTTTTTATACTCGGTTTGTAGTGCTTCATTGTCCTCAATCACTTTGACCAACTCCGTAGCAGTCGATTCTGCGTGGAACTAGATCTCCTGTGTAACACTTGTCTGCAAGATATGTAGCACATTCAACAATATATGTGACAACACTAAGTCAATGTGAATTAATGCTTGCACACTCTCTTACATTTATGTCGTGGGGAACTCTATATCCCTTGTTGATATCTTCATGATCCAACGCTTTGTTGATGCTGATGATGGTTGAGATGTCATCGGTCATGACTCTATTGTGTTTGTTGTAATCTCTATTTTTTCTTCTTTTGTCATTTGTATTGGCGCTATTCTGGTTGCTTCCAAAATTTGGCACAATGTGGCAATCTGTGCGTACACATTTGTGTGCATTTCCTCCTGTTTCTACGCAGCTCATTGGAATTCTTCTTCTATAACTTTCTTCAACTGATCTCCAATCTTTTCCAAGTCATATTTCGTTAATTCCTAGATATCTATTTCCTTTGTTTCTTTCCTCTTCTTGTGTCTATGTGTTGATAAGTCCTTAGGGTGCTCTTTTCTATTTTATCCAGTGGGCGATGTTGTTTATTGAGTGTTTCCTACACCATTCCCTTTTTCTCCATATTCCTATTATTCTTCTTGTTCCTTCTCTTGTTCTTGTTCTTTCTCTTGTTCTTGTTCCTACTCTTGGTGTTGTGTCTCTGTCTGCATTGTTTCTAGCACTGGGATTTTCCACTCTTCTTCCCTATCATTCACAATCAAACTGACATCCTACTCTATCACTCTCTAGTTGGTCGAAAACCATTATTGATATGGATCCCTCTTTTCTTGAATATACACATGGTGTGGTCCTTCTTTAAATCACGCAATGTCTCTGTACAATTCAATCGTTTGAGGGAGAATGTGCAATGTGTTTTCAATACATTGTTGGATTTTCTCTTTGTAAATGTAAAAAGTGACATAATTATCCATCTGTCTATTCTTGTGCGTAGTATGCCACAAGGAAGCATACCTTGCTTCTAGGCATGGTTTCTGCGTACCTTCCAAGAAATGTGTTTCTTCTATCACCCTCTAATCAACTAATGCAATCAAGATTAATATCCATGCATAATGAAACTTTGTACCTTTTTCTTGCACTTCCCTCCAGTCAATCAAAATTTGGTTGAATAGAAATGTTGCATAGTTCATCTGCACTCATGCTACACACTTCTCTGCGACTACTACTACTCTTGTTGGCACTTGGTCTCTACGACATTTCCTGAGTAATTTACAAGCCAATATATGCATCACAAATATGACTATATCATCATTGGTGCTCCCGACATCCAATCTGTGCGCTGCTCTATGCGTGCCATATTTGTCCTTCATTATTTCAGCTAGTGCTTTCTCTTTAGTTTTATCTATGAATAAGCGTAGTGGGTCTTCTCCTAGTAACTACAATCCTATAATCCACACAATATGTTGTGTGTCGATCGAAACTGGCCTATCCAACCATAGAACACATCTATGGATGCAACTTAATAATAAATTGATGCAGTTGTTGATCTCTGCACTTCTTCCAAAATGTGGGATCTCCAACAAGTTAAATATGCATGTTAGTTGTATTCCTATTGCCCAGTCCCATGGCTTGAATGTTGTAGGAGTGAGTCTGGGTTGAGTGTCGTGTGTAGATAATTTTGTGGTGTTAACTCTGGAAACTTCTTGAGATCTTTCAAATCATGGTATGAAAAATTCATATGCCCTATTGTGCCCAACATGTCTCCGTCAATGCTGACCTCAAGTGGAATATTTGGTGCAATAAGGTCATACTTCTACTACTTGGGCAGGTTCACTGGCTCTACTGTTGGCTTTGTTGGCGACACATATTCCCTTGGAAAGTTGACTGGATAAAATGCCTCTGTGTTCGGGGATCCTCCCTGTACCGGTATAGATGTCTTCCTAGTGCGTTGTTTCTTCATCTACGATGTGGATTCTCCTAACTTTGGTGTCACCATAGCTCTCTACAACTAACTCAGCTTTCTCTGCAACTCACTCGACTCTCTATGCAACTCACTTGTCTTGACTCTCTATTCTCTTCAAATGTGTAAATAACAGTAACCCTTCCTCATATTCCCTCGTATGATTTTATATGTTTTTGCCAGATCTTCTATTCCTCTTCGTTCCCAAACTCGAAGTCCCATATGATTTTATTCACATTCAATTCTCATTTAGATTATGCATTAATTTTGTATTTTTCGACAGATTGTGGTCTAGATTTTCTAGCCTGTCAAAATCGCATTGTCTCTTTTCATTTATGACTATGCATTTCCATCGTCTCACCATAAATTTTTCTCTTTAATGATTTTCCTGTCATCTATGCAAGTCTTTTATCTGAGCTTTCTTTGTGCACAATCCAATTCTCCTTTCTGCGTGCAATTCAATCCTTTGTCTTTCCTGCATGCCTTCCTCTTTATTTATTCATTTCCATGACATTTTCTTGTTCATATCTCTTTCTTCTTATTTGACTCTTTGAAAAATGCCCAATTTAGAACTACAATACAAATACTATAATGCATGTACTATGGTACAAATATTGCGCAATCAGGCTAGTGCACGGAAAGACGGTTGTCCCTATACAATTTCATTTGACTTCTGTTTACCAGTCCTTCCATGATTTCCCCATTCAATTTCTCCAACTAAATGACACCTGCGTCTGCCACAAACCTTATCACATATATACCTAACCAATGCATTTGAAACTTCCCAAGGTGCTGCAAAAACTTGTTTTCATAGAGCAAAACTAGATCTCTCATCTGGAATTTATTTTGTTTAATATGTCTATCATTCCATGCATTTTTGTGCACTTTCTGAACCTGCTGATGAAATCCTATGACGAAGAGATTTTCTTCCAGTTCCATTAGCTATGACAATATTTTCTCTACTCTGCCAAAATTCATGAGTTTTGTCATCGCGACAGTGTGTAGAATCGACACAATGAACTCCATGGGCATAATTGCTTCCTAGCCATGTCCTAATCGGAAGTGTGTTTGTACTATCAAATTCTTACATGTAGTTCAATATGCCAATAGTACTGCAGGAATCCTTAGGTCCCAGTCATCTTGATTTACATTACATATCTTTTTCAGTGCATTTTTTAGGATCTTGTTAAACGGTTCCACTCTTCTGTTCATCTGAGGATGATAAGATGTGCTCTTTTGGTGATGAATATGAAATTATTCTGTCAAAGAAGTAATATTATTATTCAAAAAATGGGTCTGATGTGTTAGCACTTTGTAATTTTCCCAAGGCTGTGATGGAAGTCACAGAGGCAACATCAAAACCACTTCGAGTCTTGGATCTAGCCCTCCAAGACTCAGAGAGGGATCTCTCTTTTCGATTTAACTTGGTTTGGAATAGAATAGATATCAGGCTAGCTATGAAAGTGTGCGGTTGGGGTTTTTAAATGGTTGTTTTGGAACAGCAAGGAGGGTCATTGGGAAAATGGGTTTTGCGCTTAAATATGTGAATCATTCTCAGATCTAGACAAATCTCTTATACAGGGCAAGGTAGTGGAAAAGTTGGATCGAATTTAAGTTTGCATGGTGTTGATTTGAGGAAGAACTAGGGGAGAAAAAAAAAAAGCCAAAGCAGAGGAGCAGCTAAGAATTCCTTAACTGATCTTTTTGGAAGAGAAACATAAAGACTATCACAAGGTCAGATGCAGAGTATTTTGCCAATAAATTCTGCTCTGTCACTATCTTTTGACAATAAGAATTGAAAACAAGTGAAAGATGACAGGAAAAATACATGACAGAGAAAAGAAAATGCCACCAACATCTCCGCACAAGAATCCTGTAAAAAACATGTCTATTACTAATCAATCATTTCATGATTACAGAAAAGGTTTTTTGGAATGGCAAAGCCCACTGTCAAGCCCCAGAACCTCACAGGTTGAACCATTTTACATTAAAATCCTCTGAATAAATAGGATATACCATCCCAATAATTTTCTGAAGTCGGTTTTAACCGCCTCGGCCAAAAATAGCCACCACTCCCACAAAATTTGGAACTGTCTGCCATGAAAGACGGACCGGTTTTCTGCGAAAAATGGGTCCGAACAGACATGTTTTTCTCTTCAAAAATGACACCTGGGAGAAAAATGAAGGCATTTATTTCATATGGGCATGTGATGGACAAAAACCTCCTTCAGTTTCGCCAAATTCGTCCCCAGCTGGCCGTAACAGCTCCTGCAAGATCGGGACTGTAACAAAAAAGTGGAAATCTGGAAAAAAGGGCCTCGAAGATGGCTTCTATTCTCCCTACTCGTAGTGTTGTTGCAAAAACTGAGAGAGGTTTTTGTTCTTCAGCCTGTGTTGAGAAAAACCCTCTCTCTGATTTTTAAAATCCATCTTCATTTTCCCAGAATCCATTTTAAAAGAAGACATGGTGAAACAAGCAACAAATGGCAAAAAATGGAAAAGCAGTTTTTTTTTTGGGAAGGCGGTATTC
>SNQJ01S0082991.1:0-23227 GCA_010110895.2 Picea sitchensis
CTAGGTGGGCATTGAGTTGGTACAAGTGTGCACAAAAGGAACTATTGTTTGAGTTTAGAGAGAAGAGAAGCGTCACAGGAGGAGACACTCACAGGGTTATTGAACACCCTGCAGGCTCAACAAAGCATGCTTGAACAGGAAGTTGCTAGAGGTCACTTACATCCCTTCAAGGAGAGAAAGGGACAGAGACACTTTGAGCTCAAAGCCATAGATAAGCTCAGAAGAGATAACACCATTTCATGCAAAGGTCCTGCAAGAGGTTATAGAGTTTGAAGGAAYCTTTGAGGCTCAAAGAAATAAAGCTCAGGAGGGGGAATGCCTCTTAGAATACAGGAGGGAGCCAAGGTTATAGGCTTCACAACAGAGACAAAGGCCGAGGCCTTTTGGAGCAAGAAATTTTCCAAGATAAAGGAAGAAGGCCATGCTCAAGGTAGAGCACAACTACCGTTAGATCAGTTGGAGAGGCGAGATCTCGATCGTTGAAGTCTACGTCCATATGTATGCAGGAAAGCGCACAAGGAAGAGAAACAGATATGGACCGTCAGATCTAGTGAAAAGGATCAATAGCTAATGGATCCAAAGGAAGGTGCACATAGTTTAACCTTTGGGAGGTCACGCAGGAGAGGATTTGAAACGAATGGTGAAATTTCTTCGTGGAGAAGTGTCAAAGTCCCGTAAGCCGTCAGATCTCGCAGATCTAGGAGAAGGTTAAGGCTGAGTGTCTTTTAGCATTCAGGAGATTAGGAGGAGTAGCGACTGTTGGATGAGAAGCAAAAGAAGTTGTTGATCCCCCTTTGGAGTGGAATTTCGACATTTCGGCATTTCGGCAATTCCGATGACAAGGAGACGAGACACTTTGCGTTGAAAACCTTGAAGTCGCGAAATGCGACGTGTCTTTGGAGTAGGGCTGTGGTCACAGAGGAAGCAGTCACATGGACCTAGATTTGGTCAGGGGTTAATCATCGTTGAGCCCATTTTTGGCATTTCGGCATTTCGGGGTTTGGGAAGTAGAGGAGGCTGTGATTTTGGAATCGAGAGTTTCAAACTCCCAGTTTGCGAAATCCTGAAAGATTCAGAGCCGTCGGATCGAGGAAGATCTCAACCGTAGATCACGTGGGAGGTGAGGCTTCAGGAATTTGGGAATCAGAGTTTCAAAAGGTAATAAAACTCTCTACTGTGGATTTTCACGAGTCGCGAAATACCGAAGAGCAAAAGGAAAAATTCTCGAAAGGTTGAGGGACAATAGTCGTTAGGCCCCAATCAGGTTTCAGGGTTTCGAGACTCAAGAGGTAGAGTTGCATGGTCAACAAAACTCCTGAAATCATGAAGAGAGAAATGCTGAAAGGTGGGTCCCAAGTATTAGTCAGAGGATACGTGCGGCGGAAGTCAAAGGAGTTCTCAAGGTTCAACGAAAATTCTGAAAGGCCATAGATCTCGCCAAAGGAGAAATTTCATAATTTGGGGAATCATAAGGGAAGAGGAACAATTGTTGGTTGTTCGCTCAAGTCCTGAAAAGCCAAAATTAGTGGGCAACAAGTGGTGTGTGTTCGACGCATTGAAGGAGTCAAACTTCGTTGACATTTCGGGTTTCAGAGGTTGAAGAGTCAAGGAACTTACATCAAGATTCACGAAGTGGCGAAATCCAAAATTCCTTTTTCAGTAGAAGTCCTGATCATATTTGTTGATCAGGTGTGTAGAGTTAATGCCCTTTGTTTGATCACATAGGCATAACTCATAAGGACTTGGGGATACACCCTTGTGTGTGTGATATTCCCTGCGGGGAAAATCGAAGAGTCAATCTGACTCAGGGAAAGGTTTAGAATGATCCTAAAACTGGGAGGTTGCACAAAAACTGCTGAGGCAGGGGGTGGTGCGTCACTTTTCTTCATAAGTTTGCTCAAATTGGGCACCAAGTCCGGCTTCCCCTTCGGTTCGGCACAATCAGAAGACATCTCGAAAAATGAAAGCTTGTCAGGGGGCTGCAATACTTCCACACATTGAGGCAATCTGGTGAGGAATTCCCATAGACATGATGGAAAATTTCGACAATCACAAAAAAAAAACCACTAAAAATAGCACAGCTTTATCCAAATCCTACTAAAAACCACAATAACTGATCAAAACAGAATGAATAGGTGTATTCTCAGAGGGGATTCAAATGTGGGTATTCACAAAACAATGAACCCAACAATGATTACTATGGGTTTCAGAAGAACGATAAACCCAACATGAATTTCTATGTGGGTATGCACACAAAAAAATATTTAATGCAATGGGAACTTATATCTCGGTATGCAAGGGGGTTTTCTTTTAATAATGAATACTGAATTGAAACCCTTGACAAGTCAGGGATTCAATCTGGACACAAAGACCTAAATCTGATGAAAACACAAATGAAATTATGTATAATGAAAGATACCCAACGAGATTTCTATACAAAATACTATAGAATTGTTCAGCAAACTGCACAGAACATACAAACACAAGGGAAACAGGGGGAAATTTGTTTCAGGGAAATACAAAACTACACAACAACTGAAATCTGAGAATGGATACGCTTGCACTACCCTTCACTTAAAGGAAGAGAGCCAACGAGAAATCCCACGTCCAAGCGAGATATCATGAGAAACCAAAGGAAAATAGTCGAAACCGAGCGCCAAGTCCATGAGCTACCGAGCCAAGCATCTGTAACGCAACACAAAATGACCAAGCCAAGATCCAAGTTGCAAGCACCATATACGACCAAGCCAAAGCCCGAGACCAAGCAACCAATTGATAAACCACCAGATCCAAGCACACCTACACCAAACTCAACACATTAAATGAGACAAGACCAAGCTTCCAGAGCTAAATCCCTCAAGGGAGGAGCCTATGACCATTACCATAACTCCGCCGCAGTTGTAGAGTGGGAGAAGCCCAGGCCACACTTGCATAGTGAGAAAGGCAGCAAGTGATGGAGCATTAGGGTTTGAGGATAGTTTAGGGTTTGGGATAGAGAGGCGTGTAGGGTTGGGAGTCTTTGGAATGAGCATGGTGAGGCAAGGGCACGTGGGCCTCATACGAGAACCCACTGCCCACGTTAAAATTCTTTGTTTTTATTTTTATTTATTTTTATCATTATTTTGTTTATTTTATTTTTTTATCTATTTGTTATTATCATTTATTATTTATTATTTTTTTTTATCTATTTGTTGTTATCATTTATTATTTATTATTTTTTATTTTTTTTATTTTTGGGTTAAAATTTTAATGTTTTTATAATTTAAATAATTGTTTAATTAAATTTAATAATTTAAATAATAAATTGAATAATAGTTTGATTTAAATTTAAAATTTTAAAATTTATTTTTCCCTTAAATTATATTTAAATTATTATGTGTTAAACATAATAATAACAATAATGTATTATTAGTCAAAAAATGTTAAAAACATAATGCTAATCATGTTCTAAAACATTATTAATTAATTATGTTTTAAAAATTCATTTATAATTAAAATTATGTTTAATTATATTTAAATTTATGATCTCGCTTTAAATTCAAAACTAGTTAAAAGTTACTCAATTAAATTGTTTTGAAGTTAAAAGCTAAGCGTGACTTAGGACCGAGATAAGCTGAGGGGTGTGGTTCATGCCACTAGGAAGCCGTGTTAGAGAAATTGGCGCAGTATGGTGCAATGCCAGTGTAGCTACCGCATTGCGGGAGTCGCAGAGTTTCTTAGTCGAAGACATCAAGCTTAGACGCATTTTATAACTTAACCTAGCCACTTCCAAAGAGAGTAACACTTTGTTTATAGATAAGTAAAAAAAAAAAAACTTACTAACCTTGTTTTCAGTTTAAGTTGTGCAAATGTGAAATGTCCTAGACACACCCTGACGAACTTTGGTTGATGCAGATTGAAGTATACAAGATGATTAGGATGAGAGGAAACCAATGTAGAGGGGCATCGACGCAGAGACCGCTTAGCACCACCACCATCACCGGAATTAGCCCTCATTCTGCGCTATTTGGAGGCCATAAATGAGACTTTAAGGGGCGTCAACCAACAGGGATAAGAGTGGAGCCCCCACCATCCGGAATGGGCAATCCCTGCCGGCCGAGGGATTCGTAGGGAGAGGCTTCCACCCAAAGACATCACTTTGAGAACCTGTAGCATCAAACTTAGAGTTTACCGGGTCTGAACATGCGTAGAGGTAGCATGGTTGAAATAAATATTGCAGTTTTCCTTAATGGACTATGCATCCACTTCAAAGGAAAAGATAGCAATTTTTCAATTGAGAGACAAGGTCGAATCTGGTAAAACCCAGAGGAAATTGCACCTTACCCCGAACACCGTATCATGGGAGATTTTCGAAAGTGTCCGGCGAACATATATATACTAGATTTCATTATGAGGAACACAGTGGAGCATTTACCTAGTACAGGGAAACATGAATTAGAAGAATAACACGAGATCGTGTTTATGAATTATCAAATATGTTTGGCGCATGGATAATGACCAACGACATGCATAATGATTTGTCTATGGGTTAAAACCTAAAATAAGGGACATGGTATGGATGTGGAAACCATATTCGCTCTGCATAGTCGAAAATGCACGCTATGCAGAGGGAACACATGAACTTAAATGGAAAGGAGATTGACACTTCCGCATCGCCCTAGATTCGTGGGGAAGACCCTAAGGACATTTCCAAGGGGAGGGGCTCGACACCTCCATATGGTAATAGAGCTACACCAAGGACACGCCTCACAGGATTTCAATGGTACCGTTGATCCCATTCATCATCACCAATGATGCGGTGTCCATGACCATCTCTCGTGTGGAGAAGCTGGGTAGGGTGTAGGGTTCCAGGGAAGGAACCATTCTCGTGAGATCACGGTGAGAAAGTGCACAGTTCCATCTTGTTTTACATGTTGGGGATGTGGAGGAATCCATTACCGCTGCGACTCAGAGTTACAATAAGTTGATTTGGTGCATAGAGAAGGAAAAAGGACCGGATAAGAGAAAGTGGTGGCACCAGATTTATGCAAAGCGCTTAATAATTTCTAGGCGTTAACATCAATCCATGATGTAAACGTACACTAAAATCATATCAATGTTAAAATTTTATTTGATTCCGGTGCTGGAGATAGTTTCATTTCACCATTATCCGCATTAAGAAAAAGAGTAGTTGAAGTACCACGAGCATGATGACTTTCAACAAGTCAAGATGGCTTTGGGGAAAAAGTCACAAGGACCTAGCGATAATTGTCATAGTATACCTAGGAGTGTACTACTATTGAAGGCATAATGCCACCGGTCATATGACGTAATCATTGGAATCAATTGGTTAGAAGCCCATCGAGCCATGGTAGATTTGTTTCATCAAAAAGGGTGCTTTGTGTTGATGATAAAGGAAGAGATACAGCAGGCAATGAGAAATGTGTCATCACGCTTTATCTCAACTATGAAGGTTATGAGATGAGGAAGGGTGTACAATTTCTTATGTAGCTGGAGTGAAAGGAAAGGACCCTTCCTTTGATCACTCAAGATTGTCGAGTTTAAAGATTTTTCCGGTCGACTACTACAAGGTTACCTCCCTCGAAGAGGGAGATTTGGATTTTACTATTGAGCCAAAACTTGGTGCATAACCAATTCCAAGACTCCGTATAGGATGACGGTGCCAAAGATTTGTGATTTGCATATGCAGTTGAAGGAACTAATTGATTTAGGGATAATAAGTCCTAGTGTCCCACCTTGGGGTGCAATCTCAAGAATTTTGTGAAGAAGAAGGATGGTTCCTTATGACTATGTATAGATTATAGCGACTTTAACCGTGTTACAGTGAAAAATAGGCACCCACCAGATAGATGATCTCAGATGAAAGGAGAACAATATTCTCAAAAATTGATTTTGGCGATTAGGGGCATCACCGCTAAGGATTAATAGCTGAGATATCCCTAAAACTACCTTTCCTTCCAAACTTGGTTTGGGCATTACGAGTTCAGTGGTAGTACCTTTTGGATTAACCAATGCTCTTAACAATTATTCATGAGCTCTCATGAACGATGCATCTGGAAGTACTTTGTATTTTACAAGTCTTCTTAGACATCCCCATATATTCCAAAACTTAAAGAGAGAATGTGAGGGAAATTTCGCGAAGTGGTGCTTGTCCCACTTTGGGAGAGAACAAATTGTATGGGAAGTTTTCAAAGTACCCTTCTTCCGTAAATAAATCCACCATTTAAGTCATATCATTTTGGCTAAGGAATCCTCTCAGGGACCAGCGTAAAGGCCATTATGAAACGGCCGCCAGTTTTAAAAATGCTCATGAGGTAAGAAGTTTTCATGGGGCTAGTAGGTTACCATCGTAGATTTGTGGAAGGGTTCTCTAAAAATAGTGAACCTTATCACCACTTTGCAAGGGTTAGGGTATGAATGGAAAAAAGAATGCGATAGTGCATTCATCGAGCTTAAGAGATTACTAACTAGTGCCACACCATAATGAAAAGTGTCGGATATGGAAAAATGACTTCACACCGGCACGGATGCCTCAAGCAAGGGTTGGGGGCCGTGCTTTGAGGCATCCGTGCAGATGGAGGAGTGATAGCTTATTCATTAAGCGCTGAAGCTGAAACAAAAGGAGATTTAAACTATCATGATTTAGAGCGGTGCTTGTAATTAGCTCAAACTGAGACACAATCTATGGGGTGAAATTTTGACCCCAAAATAGACCATCAAAGCTTAAAACACTTCTTCTACCTAAAGGGATTTGAATCCGTGCGCGATGGAGATTCATGAGTGAGTATGATTTTGGTTTCATATATCAAGGGAAAAGAAATGTGGTCGCAAATGCCTTGAGCAGAGTCCATCGGTCTCTCCTTTGGTACCCTTAAAAGTCAATCTCGGGGAGCATGTGTTGACACAATTCAATGAGACAGTTGGTATTTAAAGATACTTCAAACCTCCAGAAAGTGGGAGGAAGTTAGATCCAACGTATGAAGGATATAGTCTAGAAAGAGAAGGATTGTTAAGATATCGAGGAAGCATGTATGTCCCCGAAGGTGGGGATATTCGGCATCATCATACTCAAGGAAGCCTATAGAGAACTTTATTGTACGCGATCCGGGTGTGAAGAAGATGTAATCAGACTTGAGGAAGTTTTTGGGTAGGCATGAGGTGTGATGTAGTCCATTTCATTTCCAAGTGCCTATAGTGTCAACAAGTAAAAGCCGACCACCACCACCCGAAAAGTCTCCTACAACCACATGATGTTCCTATGACCAAGTGGGGAAGTCATTTCTATGGATTTGTTGTGGGATTTCCACACACATCTCGTTGCAGAACAACAATGCTATTCTTGTGATAGTGTATAAGTCAACCAAGAGTGATCATTTTATTCGAGTTAGAGACACTTATGATGTTACTAAAGTGGCATGTGTGTTCAGGGTGAGGTCATCCGTTTGCATGGGATACCTAGAAGATCATTTTCGATAAATAGATTCACTTCTGTTTTGGACAAGTTTGGTAATCAACGCTTGGGGACTCGCTTTGAACTTAAGTAATAACTTATCATCCCAAAACAAAGATGGGAAAACTAAGAAATCAAGTCAGCAAAGACATGCTTAGGATGTATGTCGATAATCAAACCCATTGGGAGAAGTACCTACCCAAGGTAGGTACTTCTCGGCTCACGATAATAGCTTCTCATAGATCCATCTATCACTCACCCCACTAGCTTCCCAGATGGAAGGCCATGTAGAACGCCATTGAGTTGGGAGAGAGGGTTATGATCGAAAGCAACACTGGCGCAAAGAATGATTCAAGAGATGGAGGAACAGATTCAGATTAGGCGTAGGACTGCGCCATAGGATAAATCAAAAGGGGATGCACACAAGACCGATCGGTTATAAAGTGGAGATTAGGTTTCTCATTCAGACAGCCTAATAAGAGCACCATTTACCCGAAGGGGACAAAGTTAATACCGGATTTATAGAACCATTCAAAATCCAAGAGAAATTGGACCGTCAGCCATCGCCCTCATATCACACCCCACTCGTATAAAACTCATAATGTATTTTCATGTATCCGCTCTAATCCAGTTTATGTTGCTGACAAATCTCATCAACCAAATTGGAAGGAATTGCAAGTACAGGACGCGGGAACCCTCCCTATGGTAGAAACGACACGATATTGGACCATAGAGTCCCACAACTCAAGAACCGTCTGGTAAACCAATTTAAGGTCCAATGGGAAAAGTAAAGTCTAGGATCTACTACTTGGGAAAACGCCGAGACACTACGACAAGATTATCCCTCACTTTTGACCACCTTTGGAATATATAATTGGTTGTCAGTGTATGTAACGTACCATTCCTTTGACTCTAGACAACTAGATTACCGAGGCTTAAAACAACACCTTTGATATTTTCTAGTCCACGAAAACTATTAAAATGATACACCTTTGGACCTTTAAATGATGAACCCCGTCTGCAGAATGTTTTAATGTTATTGACGATTATGTATATGATGTGACATATTGGGAGAATGTAAATTTAATGAATGATTAAATACATACACAGGATATGATGTGATCTACTCATGAATGTAAATTCTATGAATGTTTAAATGCCATTGATGATGATGGATATGGATGCTTATATACTCACGGAATGCTAATCCTATGAGAGTTTAAATGCTATTTAAATGATGTTGGAAATGACACAAACTATTATGTAAATGATAATTCATAGAATGGGTAATGCTACATGGAATAGAGAGATATGAGATCTATTTCTAACTCTGGAAAATTTTGATGTTAAAGTTGTTTGTACACGAATACCGAATTGAAATTATTGTTGTATGTACTGGTATATATAGGCGATAAGATTTGTGGCTAGTTTTGTTACAAACTAATCAAAGTTATTGGCTAAGTGGAATACAAGGATACTCGATGATGAAAGTGGATGTCATGACCAATCGGCCGAGAAACAATATGGTATGGAATCTTGTATGAAATTATGTTGGTTGATACATTTCTATGGATTTGTGGGACCAAAGGTGATTTCTCAGAGGGGTGAATTGCCCAAAACCGAATAACAATGACAAAACTCCCAACAACATGCTGCCACTGTATATTCCATTGTAAGTTGTGGACCCTAGTCCCGCTAGGTGGAGGCATTCCACCTATGTGTATCCCCGAAACCCCGAGTCATGGGAGGGTAGTGTTAGCCCACGCTCCCTTGGACGTGTGATGATGACTGGCTGCCGTCACGGGAAGCTTGGTCATAGACACACTTCTTCCTACTGGTTCTATTTGGAGTTAGGTTATTATAGTTGATGCTCCAAGATATCCGCAACACAGAGGAAGGATAGGAATGGAAGATGGAAGCAAGTTAGGAGGAAGGATGAGCAGAAATAGTTGAGAGTGTATGGAGATTTGTCTTATGGTGGAATTTATTTATTTTTCCTTTTGAAAAGAAAAGTGGTATATATGAATATTCATAATTACTTAACTAAACTCACAATTGTCTAAATAACATTGTTGAACTAGATAATTGTAATTGTGCTGATTTTGCAAACATTTGATTGGGTTATTATTCCTTTATAAAATGAATAGTCTTGTTGAATGGATTGGATGCATGTACTAATTACTTTCCATAGAGATGATAGTTATTGTTATTAGTACATGCACGAGACTTGGTACTGATACTAGCTACAATACGCATTTTAAACATGTACACTAGTATAAATTCACTTTGATAATTTTACCGTTATTTTATGAATGTGTAGAACCATGCTTCCCAGGTAATTAGCAATAACACTTTAACTTCGGGATGAAGTTTTCTCCTGAAGGGTGGGTGTATGTAACAACCCTAGTTAAATAATTAATTGTTATAGTTAAATAGTTGTTTAAAGTATATTAAGTTTAATTAATTAATCAATTAATTGTCTCAAATTATTAATTGTTTAATGTATATTAATTAATTAATTAATTGATTAATCAACTCATTAAATATTTGGTTAATAAATTTAAGTTTAATAAATTTTAATTTATTAAATAAAAGCTTGACATATCGAAAGATGGAACCATTAAGGACAAGGGGATAAGGTGGTTGGCATTGAATGGAGGGATAAGGTGGGTGAGTCTTAATGAAAGGAAGAGGGCAGTGAATGAGGAAGGGAGTAAAAGGAGGATATAGGGGGGAAAACACTCGGGAGAAGGGGACTTTTGGGGGGCAGGGAGAATTTTTTTGACAGGGGAGACTGTATTGGGCATTTTCACTTATGGGAGATTGGGAGACCGTATTATGGGTTTTGGCTGGAGAAGTTTGTGGAAGGACTGTTACAAGGGGGCACCTATTGCTAGGAGTTTTGGGCTCGAGGGCCAGGAATCCTTACGGAATCCTAGAGCTAGGGAGCCGAAGAGGCTCTATTCCTAGCTGGCTGGGTGGTTAGATGATTTTGGGCAGATCATCAGGCAGAGTTGGAGAATTTGGGCAGAGCATCAGGCAGAGCTCGAGAACAGCAGTAGCATCAGTTAGAGGTATGTATTTTCATTTTTCCACCGTGTTATATAATTTATTATGATCAATTCATAAATTTTATTTAAGATGAATGGTTATATGCAGGTTATGAAATTATGAAAATGTTAAGATAGCATTTCTTTAAAATATTTTTTTTTGTTTTGTTTAATAAGGCTCTATCATAAGAGACCTTACACTTGTTGATGAGTTATAAGTAGTAGAGTCTAAGGATGGGAGGAAAGTCGGAGGTCTACATGTAGTTGGTGGATATTTATATCAAATAAGTGTTCACCTTGTGTTTGTTTAAATTACTGTATGAATGATTATGTAATCCTATGTTGGATACTTATTGTGCAATGTTCATGTACTTATATCATGGGTATTTGCTGTGTTAATTATACTAAGAATACATGTTGCTAAAACTATACATGGTCTGTAAATAAGTATTCCTATTATGGGTTTTTACTATGATAATTATCCTTGATCATTTTGGATGTTAGATTACCAACACTATATATCTATTGTTGTATTTGCATAGAAATCATAATTAGGTGTTTTATGCATAGTTTCCCCTACTTACACATGTTTGTATTTATATGAATTATGAATATGATGCCTATCTCTATTTGCATGTCGAACTTTTTCCATTAAGAAAATGACAACATAGTGGATTTCGATAGTGCAGGGATGGATATTCCTCTACTATGGCCTAGAAGGATAGTTGGGAGAAAATTCTCTATGTAAAAGATGAGGGAAGAAATCCTTAACTAGATGGAAGAAGAATTAAAAAATCCTAAAAGGCCTGGGAGCCTTAGAGTTTATTAGAGGAAGTCCCTAAACTGCCAATTCCTAAAGCAGACTGATAAACCTATGAAATCCCGTGCTTTTCCTCAGAAAGAATCATCGTCGTCGATTCCATCACATTGAATCAATCACAACCATTGATCCTTGTAGCACCATCGGATTATTTCATGGTTAGGATGGGATGAGACTAAGAATTGAACAAATTCATCAATCCATCAGAGAATAATTTAGAGAGATCACAACTGTTGATTGGCATGGAAACCCTTAGACATGATTGAGAGGAAGGGTGACATCATGTTGACACCTTGGTGATGGAAACATTCTATGTGTACGAGGAATACATGTGGTTTCCGGTAAATGGTCGAGGTAATAATGGGTGGGTCCCTATCGAGTTCAAGCCCTTGGAAAGGTGATTTTATCATGGCCATTCATCAAAGTTGGCATAATATGATCCTAATAATTGGTCGAAGCAAGTAGCCATCATAGAATTCCAGGGAAGGGATGCTAGAAATCTTCCGATGGGAAGACTCCGAGGAGTAATCCTGACCATTGATCTGGATGGGTCTTGTTTGGATGAGGCCATGAGGAAGTTGATTCCATGCTGATGAGAATGATGTCACCCACCCGTTGCACAGAGGACATGTATTAGCACCTAGAAGGATGTACTAGTTATCAATGATGACATGAACACCACATTAGTCCATGTGGAGGGTCCACATGTTAGGTACCTATTGTGCCACATGGAAATGTATTATGGAACTTTTAGGGATGAAAAGTGATGTTTCCTGAGTGCCACATGTCAAGCCAGGTGGTGAAGTTGGGTAGGACCACGTGTCTTAAGTACGAACTCAGATGCCATGTAGGAATTTGTGTAAGTTAGGCTAGGAGGGGAGTGATTTCATAATGGAAAGGGATACTAGCGTGTCCAAGGGAGGACACGTGGAAGCTTGTAATTCATGGAAAGGATTGAGAATGACCCCTGTTGGTTTTATTCCTTAGGACAGGTGGATAAATCCTAGCCCTCAGATCTATCGGTGATAGATCCCAGCCATCGATGGTAGTGGGTTGCGTTCTGGATGAGGAAGTACTCCAAGGATTGACCAGGGCCGTTGATCGAAGGGTGTCCATAATGCACGACAACCATCGATTTTTCGAAGCTCTCACCTAATCTATGAGAAAATGTGATGACGACCGTCTATCTTGTTAGAGATGTGACAAGGATATTTGTAATATTAGATCGATAAGAATTTTCTTCGTAGTGTGGGAGGTTAGTAAGGTCATGTTTGAATGAGAAGTGACGATGACAATGAAGTAATCTCCAAAAACGACAGAAGTCAGGATTAACTACAACCATTGGTTGATGGATAGTTGAGATTAAATCTTAGTCGTCGATCCATCGTAAGGTCCACATCACATGGTAAGGGTAGGACGATAACATACATGTAATTTGACATCATCGATGTGATGTGGACTGTAGATATCAAGATTCAAGAACTATCGGATCTATGGAAGGTACCTACTGGAATATCATCATTGGAGTTTCGTTAGTGGGGGTGAAATATGGGATAAGAAATTCTAACAATGATAGAAGTGGGTCAAAGTATCGAGCCCATAAAACTAGTGTGTCAATGGAATATTCCATGCTGAATGGAATAAGTAATAAGTTACCACATGGATGTCACATGGTAATGATATGGTTGTTGGCCAATGAAGGCCCAAAAAATTTGAGAGGCTATAAATTTTAACCCTGAGCTTAGTTTTGAGTAAACTTATAATTGTTAGAAATATCTCACTAAGTAGAAGATGATGACATACTTACAAAAGGGAATTAAGAATATTATAAGAAAATTTTGTTACCACATTCCTTCAAAGGGAACTTAGGGGGTTGGGTGATGTTACAAACTCTATCGATGATCAACGATAAACTAATTCCTTTTCATGCATGCAACACTCTTCCAAAACTGTCGACCTAGTCTTCAACCATCTGCCCTTTCCTTTAGAAACTAATTTGCAATACACCGGTAAACAAACCAACCCAACCGTCGACCATAGAAAATTGGTGATTTTCATTAGTGGATGAAAATCCTTACCAATTTGACTAACCCGATCATCGATCATCATCTATTCTGGTTGGAATATTAAAAAACTTCTCCAATTTGGTTGACTTGACCATTGACCATTCCTTGACTGACATGGCATGACACGTTGATTCTCATGTTGCATGACACATCATCCAAAGGTGTTAACTTGGTTGATGTGGAATGAAATGTGGATGTTGACGTGGAATGACATGTCATCCTCCTCTTCTCTTCATCGACCATCGATAGTTTACCTTGGATGAATCAACACTTTGCCAAATCGACTGACCCCCGACCATTGACCATATACCATCGACACTTTATTTTTCTCAATTGATACACTTTGATAAAACAATCGAAATGACCATTGGTTGTCGGTGATTTCCATTGGAGAAATATATACTCCACAAATTCAGCCAACCCAACCATCAACGAATTATTTTGGCCAACTCCAACACTTAGAAAATTTTGATCAAAACCTAGATGAATTTGGACCATCAATCTGCCATTCAATATGATCTCAGTTTTTGATCCATCAAAATTTTCCCAATGACTAAAAATTAATCTAGACCGTCGATGTGTCTCATTTCCCAATTATTGAAAATGAATCTCGACCATTGATCTGCTAGACCTCGCTAACCTTCAAAAACATTATAAGTTTTTAAATTTATTAAAATGAATCTAGGTTGTTGATCATGAGATCAAACACGATATTGTTTGTTGATTCACTGAACTCTTCTCAATTCTACAATAATAGTTAGAACAAAATTTTTGACCTTTCAGGTCAAATTTCAACTCTACAACTCTACAAATTGATACCATCCTCTCTTTGATGGCTATGAGGAAAATCCAACCTGAATTTGCTCACGAATTTGGGGATTTTGCTATGATTTTCTCCATTTTTCCCCAAATTCATCATAGAACAAAATATGTAACAACAAATTTAACCTAAATTTTCACTCATTCTTGGCCCATACTGGTCCAATGTTTGAACCAAAATCTCTTATACCATAATGTAGCATTTCCCAACTAACTAATAAAAAATTAAAAATTTCTGCTAACTAATTTCCCGTATCTTATCAGCTACAAATTACATACAAATTTAGCTAATATCGTATACCATTTAGTAAATTCATGTACAAAATTTAAAAAAATCATGAATGAAACTAATAAATCACACAAAAACATGTAAAACCATTCTAATATATAGAGTAAAAGCACAACAATTAAACACATAAAATAACTTAGAAAAAAAATAAAATGCTTATATTTTACTTCAATTGTGCAACTAGCTTCTTGGGACAAATGTTCCACCCAACCATAGACTCACTGTTCCAAACATCAACAAGAATTCACACCCGATCTGGGGCTAGAAATCCAGAAAGAATGATGGTCTCTCACTGTCCACTCATAGTTCATAAATCCCACAACTCATTGGTATTCTCCTACAACTATCCCGATTTTCCACCAACTCTCTTCTTCTTGACCTAACCAACTCAAGGAATGTACCCCTTCACTGATCCCATTCCCTCAAGCATCCCATTCATTTATCAGGGTCTCTCTGGCATAGGTAACCATGAATATATCTACTGGGAAAATCAAGGGAACTCAATGCCAGGAAAACTACCAGCAACAACAACAACCATATGCTGTTACAGTGAAACTCACATAGGGGTTCATTCTTTAGGCTTGGCAAACTGGCTCTTCAGTATTTTTCTCCAAATATTCTCCAGAAATTCTCTAGCATGCTCCATGATTCTCCTTCCAAGGTTTCTCCAGCTCCAAGCTCTTCTTCTCTTCTCTCTACTTGTTGTTCATACGAAAAACTTGAATGTGTAAAACTTGTTTCCCTTCCCATACAAATTTCCTCTCCTTTGTCATGATTTGTTGACTCACACACTTCCCCAAGCTGATTTTACTCAGCCTCCATGCTCCCATTAACTATGGGATGTGACTTCTCACACCCACCCTCTTACATTTATTCAATGATTGGGTTTGGGGACACTCAATCAGAAATTAGAAGGTTCATGTACCAACGGTAAAATTCAGGAAATGGATTGGATTAATAGACATGGGTAATTCCCCTTTGGACCCCTCTCTTAGAAATTTCCTAGAACCTATCCTCTCTTTTGGATTAATTCATCCACCATATCTATGCATATCCCCCAATAGCTCGCATCACATTATATTTATTAAAACTTATAAATACATTTCACATATACATCACTTGGCTGTAGCCACACATTATATCGACATTAAGCATTAATTAAACTAGGTATTATAGCATAGATGTTACATATAACCCTTATATACTTAGGCAATATGTTTGGTTTATTGGGAGAGATATCCAACATGATCACCATCTTCTTGAATTAAGTGGTGTAATCTTACACACTCCACCCTTTCCTCTTCCTGAAGTAATTTCAATGAATCAACTATCCATTTAAATAATCATTTGTGATATGTAAAATACTATGAATATTCCATTGGAATAGTTTGTCACAATAAATCTTGTATTACACTAAAAGATTTTATTATGTTGGTTTATTTTCCTTAGATATTAGATTTAATTAATTACTAGATTTTCTTAAATTTATGAAAATAAATGAATATGAAAATGAAAGAATAGGAAAAAATATGTACACCATCCACACAATTGAACACAAGATGTATCCCAGGAAACCTAATATGGGAGAAAACCCAACTAGAAGGTGAGGCTTATCCTCTGCTCTCTTTTCTTTAGTTATGGAAAGCAAGTACAAATGAATATGCACTGTTAGTGCAAAATTTGTCAGACTAGGGTCCTTCTCAAGTTACCAACAAAGGGTACCGAAGTATCTAGAGCGTTGGAATTTTCATCTCCGTAGGAGGGAATAAGTCTAACTCGAAGCTCAACCAAGATGAGAAAGAGAGGGAATGGTCACGAGAATACTTAGATAAATTTCTGACGTATCGATATTCATGTTAGTCTTGCGCAAGATAGATTAATCCTATAGAAGTTCTGAACATTTCCTAATTGAAAATAAAGAAACAAAGTTGCATCTCCATTCACAAGGAATCAATTAAGCATATCAAACATAAAAGATAATACCGAGTAGCATTCAATACATTTAGAAGACTAAATACACAAGATATATTCAAAATTTGGGCCTCCAATTATATTAACATATCAGGTTCTTCTCACATCTTGTGTCACATATACAAGTAATCATAGGACACTCCCCAACCAGAATGAGATAAGGTTATCTTAGTCCCTTGCTCTTTCCAACTCTACAATAATACAAAACTCTATTACATTATTAGTATGGTTCTTACCCAGATCTCAAGATTCAACTAAGATAACAACATGAATGATAACAAAAATGAGTCTAGTGACAACAACGAAAACCCCAACAACAACCAACAACCTTATTACAATCATAACAGTCTCATATATATAATCTAATATAGATTTGATGGTTGAGAACCCAAGAATTCTCTTTTCTTCTAGATTGTGTTGCAACTTCTTTCGTCAAAACTGATGTTGTGCTATCCTTCCAACTACTTTTTGTTTCATCCTTTAGTCCACTGTCCAGCTCCTCAGTAGCTTGCACAACTTCTGTTCACCAAAATGAAGCTGCAACGTAACTTACACAACTTCTATTCATCAAAACGAAGGGCCCAACAGTCTCCGATCACAATCCTTGACTCATCTCGAGTCAAATATTTGGCTCTTCCTTGGTCTCTGGGTTGGCCTATTGTTTACCTTTATATTCTATCTCTAAGTTTATTCCACTTCCCGCTTGAGTGATTTCTTCTTTCGCTTCTTCAAATAAAGGGCCCAACTTAGGTACTAGCTCTAGGGATGTTTTCCTGACTTCTTGGAAGTTGTCCACTTTGTCTTGCCACGTTCTGGCAAGTAGTGAAGCTTTTGCAACAAATTGCTAGGTGGCATTTGTAATGCATTATTTTGTCTTGGACGCAACTAGAGAGTTCCATTCTGAGTCAGCTATGGCGTCCACTTGGTGCACCTGTAGATAAGTTGTCTGTACTATAGGTTGATACTCTCTTAAACCTCTCAAAGGCCCAGAGGCCGGAGTTCACCTGATCTGTCGATCTCCATGGACAGGTGTTAGAATATCTACCACTTCGAAGAAAAGTCACTCTGTAGGAAATCTTGTGGCAAGAGGCGAGAACTCCTAAAGGCCAAAGTGATGGAGTTCATCTTGACCGTTGATAGTATGGGATGTGTGTCTGAAGATCTGACACTCTGGGAGGATTGCACTCCGGAAGTTTGCATTGGTGAGTACTTTGAAACTCCTGAAGTGTAAAGCCCCAAATTGATCTGTAGTCATCGATTCATGGGAGACACGCGTCGATAGATCATTAACTCTGGGTGAAAGCCTTTCGAGATAAATTGAGTGTGGAAAGGTAGAAACTCTCGAACCTCAAAATCCAAAAGTAAACCATGATCGTTGATTGGGAAGGACACATGGCACACGATATTTTATTCCAGAAGAATGTACTATGAGAGGATGTATTGTTGGAGCGTTCGAATCACCCGAACACCAAAGTCTTGAAGTGAACCTGGATCGTCAGATCCAGGGGGACGCATGGCGAAAATATATTGTATTCAGGTGAAATCACTTCAAAGAGGAACGAGTGCGTAGGAGTTGAAAAACCTAAAGCCTAAAGAGCCGAAGAGAATCCAGACCGTCATATCCAGGGGGACACATGGCAAAAATCTGTTGTATCCGGGTGAAAGCACTTTGGGAGGAACGAGTGTGTAGGAGTTTGAAACTCCTTAAGCCCAAATAACCGAAGTAGCTGGGGGAAATTGATCTATAGGAGGATAACTGTCAATATATTGTGGATTTTGGGTTAAATTCTCCGGGAGCAAGTGAGTGTGGACAAGTTGAGTGTTGAGATTCCCGAAGGCCAGAGCCCTGAAGTGGATCAAAACTGTTGATTGTGAAGGGACTTGTGGCGCTTGATGTGTAACTTCGGGTACAATGTACCTCGTAGGAAAAAGGTGTAGGAATGTTTCAAACTTCTGAATGTCGAAGTCCTAAGTGAATCAGGAACGTCGGAATCCCCAAGGACACATGACGTCATATTGTGAACTTTAGAGAATTGCCATTCTGGGGGAATTCATGCAGGGTTGTCTTAGTGCCTGTTGTTTTGGTGTCTGGTCACAACTCATGATGATATGAAAGTATAAGAGGAATGGAAGAACCTGAAGGACTTAGAAGAGGATATTTTCCAGTTATGAGCTCAGTTTGGAGCATGGAGGTTGTGACTGGAATGCCCTGGAAGAGAAGAATGAAATAGAGACCCCTTAATGAGGGTATTGTTCTCTCAAGGAGAACGAAATATGTATGCCCCATCATGGCTATGTTACAAATTGGTATCAGATCATGGTTACAACACTTGGCTTGCTTGGGCTCATGCACGAGTCACATAAAGAGGTATTGTTGTCTGCATTTACTCCTTGGGGAGAAGGATTGTAGATTAAACTTCCAATTTTGGGAATTCTTGTTGAATTTCAGCAGAAGAATTTATTTAACCCTTGGTCGAAGTGATAACTACTCTTACCGGAGTAGGGATATGCTAATTAACATTAATAATAATATTTGAATGTGGATAGCTGAAGGTGGCAAGGTTCTATCAAGGGTAGTTGAATCCTGAAGGACATATGACCTAGTGTTCGTAACAATGCCTTTAAGCATGGGCAGTTGGAACCTCAAGAACTGATGATGGATGATTATATAATGGTTAATACCTTTGTGGGCTTAAGGGAATCTGATAGGATCAGGTAGGATCCTTGGTAGTATAATTACTTCTTTATATTAAACTCAGAATATATAACTCCTCATGACCAGAGGAAAGGTGAGATGGGTAAAGACCTATAGAAGTTGAGGCAAGAAGTTTTTCTTGCCATTTGTTGTAGTATAAAAGGGAAAGTAACCCTGGTTGGTTATTGCCATAAAGAGAAGGCAGCATCAGTATGAGTTATAACTGTGAGATTAGTCATGTAAGAGATTTTAATCTCTAACTAAAGAACACTAATGATAAAACTAAGCTAGTACAATGAATACTTAGTTGTGTGTGTATGCTTGAGTGCATGGATTTGATGCATTGAGAAGATTCTTGATATGAATCTTGATATTAATACCAGTTAGGTACGAATGATATTAAATGTGAAATTGATGCACATGTATGATCTAAGAGTATAACTATACTAAAGGCCCAACATGGTTTCCCTGATGAGTGAAATGTGAGGCAAGCATAACAATTGCCAAGATTGAATGAATACCATGGATGTATGGTTGACTCCATTCTAAAGAGTCATGAAAGTTTTGTTTTGAATGACAGCTTAAGGGGAATGTGCTCCATCTCCCAAGGAAAATCTAGTACAAATAGAAGAAAGAGTAAACGAGCAAGGATGCTTTGTTGTCACAATAAGAGGCAAATGATTATGCCTTTGAGGATCACATGAGAATGATTGTAAAAAATCATGAGTTGAATGATTTTAAAGTAGAGATTGTATGTAGGCTATGAAATATACCTATGGAATATACACATAGGCTTATGATTATGAATATGGATAAGTACATCATGGATGTAAGTTAACAAAAACTAGAATATGTGTGGACACATAATCGGGATGCATGTCATAAATGCATGTCTATGTTCCTTAAAGAATGCTTAGTAACAAGCCGAAGCTAATTCAAGGTTGAGTCCATCACAGATAGTGATGGATATGCAATGAGGAAGTTGCGTGTTGAAGGAGTTCCCTGTGAAGAAACTGTGTAAGATCTTTGTCAGAGGAATAGAGTCACAACCCTAATGATTGTTGAAGGTTGGGCAATGGGCTGCAAAGCCTGCCTATATAAGAATCACGGATTACATTTAAAAAAAAAATATGTAGGTGGAAGACTAACAACTGAATGTTAACCACTCTGAGAACCGAATGATAATGTGCAGGATGCACAGGTTCATGACCCACTATGAAAAAAATTATTTCCATGAAAACATGTTGCTGTATCCAAAAAGGTTAGAGTGAGGCCTAACCAAGGATGCTCAAGGAAAATAGTAGGGAGATCCCAACCTAGAATAAATTTCAAAAATAAAAGAAGAGGAAAAATGAGGAACACTTGTCCACCCTAACAAATCTGAATGGCTTATAGGGTTGTAGGTCTTAGATGAGAAGTTGTGAGAACAAGTACAACTCGGAAAAGAGAAGGGATAAATAAGTATGTTTGATCGAATAAGCTTGGGATAAATAAGTATGTTTGAAGGAAGTAAGGCCTTAGAAATAACTCAGCTGGGTTGAAATCCACAGGTCGTGTGGAAGGAGTGGGAAAAAGGGGAGAGCCCCTAACTCCTCTCTTTCTATGTGTTATGTTTCCTTTGGAATGAAAAGGATGATTTACTAATAAAAGTAAATGTTTGGACACCATAGTGATGATGATTGTATTACTGCAGAAAAAGTTGAGAACTGTCTGTATTACATTCATGAAAACCTTTGAGGTTAATGTGATGAAGTGCATAAAGATATGCTAGGACATTTTGAAGATGTTTCATGGAATTGAATGTTATGCACAAAATTTTGGAAGGTAGATGTATGCCTTAGATACCCAAGTAGAGTATGATTCAGGAAGAAAACTCTAATCGAATCAGGTTAATCGAGAGTCTGATAGAGGAGATGAACGCGACCCATTCATCGGAAGGAAACCGATCTAATTCATCAAATTGACTTCAAGACCCACTAGAGTTAACGAATCAAATGCCAGTCGTTCGATAAGATCGATGACCTGTATTCATTGTGGTGATCGAATGGGCATGCAGGCTAATGACGGAGCCTGTGCCTGTAATTTAATTTCAATATAGTTTTGTTTTGAGTTTGAGGTCCGATCGTAGATAGGATGACCTGTATTCATTGCGTGGAGAAAAGAAAGAATTAACAGGCACGCTAGTTAATGACCCAAAATCAACCTACACTGTTGATATTGTCGAGGTGGATGGTCAACGACCACGATTAAAAGAGTTGAGCAAGAACTTTTTAGATTTTTGAGATTGAACTTTCCGATAAAGAGCGATCACATTGGGGATTCTGCAATCACTGTGAACCATTGATCTATGAATGATCGATGGGTGGACCTGTAAGGAACCCACGCGTTAATGCCTCATAAACTCGTACTGTGATTGGGTTCGGTGGCTAGATTTGACAAATCAAGTTCTCAATGTAAATTCTTGGCCAAATATTTCTATGTTGGCATTATTATTTGGAAATCGTGTGGTTAAAATTGATCGAGGGCTATGATCGAAGACCCGTGATCATTGAGGATATTTCATATGCACACGGGTTAATGTCGAGACCTTTACCCGTAATCTAAATTCAATATAGCGTTGTTTGGAGTTTGGGATCTAATTGTAAATCAGATGACTCATATTTGTTATGGAGGTCGGAAGGAGAATTAAACCATGAGCTAGTTGATGCTTCATAATCCCTTGCTACTGTTGGATCTGAGGAAAGAAGGATCTTCACCGTCGAATTTCAGACAAGGGGTTTAGCCAAGATCATAACACCCGGACATGAGAGCTGAAAGGGTAGCACCTGAAAAGAATAGAGCTAAGGTCACAACTCTTGATCGAATGGAGAGAAAATGGAGTTCATCCGGGCCAGTCAAGGAAGGTAGAGTTATCACTCAATGTTATACTATGGTTGCGGGGGCTAGTTCTATGGGAATAAAGGTTCTCATAGTTAGCGCGTTGCATGGAATGCATTGAGGAAATGCATGTTTACATAAAGGACAGACAATGGATTTCCCATTGAGGAAGGAGGACCTTACAACATTTCTACTTACATTGTATAGGTGTTAGA
Organism: Picea sitchensis; assembly: GCA_010110895.2. NCBI lineage: Eukaryota > Viridiplantae > Streptophyta > Pinopsida > Pinales > Pinaceae > Picea > Picea sitchensis. Next base: position 22,253 of record SNQJ01S0082991.1, read on the forward strand.
GAAAATCAAATTTGGGTGGCCATGAGTGTTGGGTGGTTATTAATGAAGGAGGAATGCTTAAAGGCATTCATGTGAAACTTGTAGTGTCATATGTACTGATTTGGGATCATGATCATCCTGTAGCCACAAGCATAGTCCTGCTACAACAATGAATGAGAATAAATAAACCATATGGTGAAAATGTTGGTTAAACTCCAACACACCATGGAAAAGTACTTGTCGTAAAGTATGGGAAACTTAAAATCAATGCAAGGGTGCATTGGGTATGAATGTGGCCATGAATGTTGGCGCCTTCATTAAAATCAATTGATATCTGAATTACATTTTGAAAAATTTCGTAGGCTGACATGATGCATGTTAGGAACCAAATATCAATATAGCATAGAAAAACCTCAGAATAAGTACCAACGACTTGAAAAAGAGATAAATTCAAATAATAAGCCTCTTCGAGGGGGAAACCTCCTTATGCCCACATAAATGTTCAATTACAATATGATTCCAAATGAAAATGTCTCCTTGGTATATATAAGAGACTAGGAGGTATAATTACAACTAATGGAATAAAGCTGACATAAATAAAATAACATTACTAATATAATATGCCTCAAATAAGGGGTAATGAGCCACTATTTAGGGCTTAACATGCCCCTCCCCTTGAGACAAGTGTTTTCCGCAACACTTGAGTAACTGTGGATGTTTTTGTATAAAAGACTCATCTTCCCAAGTGGAATCTTCAGCCAGTAGTTTCCTCCATTTAATGAGATACTCTGAAATGGATCTATTCCTTAGTTGGAGAATTCTTGTGTCAGTGATGGGTTCAGGCTCCAATATGATTTTTCCTTCCTCGTCAAGTTTTGGAAATATAGTTTGAACTGGGATCTTGTCAGATATAACCTTCTTTAAGCATGAAACATGGAAAACTAGGTGTACTCGTGAAGATGCAGGCAATTGCAATTTGTATGCCATAGTACCAAT